>CAJQZM010025435.1:0-19654 GCA_907164665.1 Colias nastes
ATTTCCACACAATTCAGGAGATTTTCGCACCAAGCAACCCGCTCCCGAGAAAATGGCGGGAAATGGCGCCTGCGTGAACCCTCCCCCCACCCCCGTCCCGGCGACGAAAACTTACCGCCAATCGACGTGACGAATTAAGCTTGCAGGTTGCATATGTTGTTTTTTATTTCTACTTGCCATTCTTAATGGTCTATTAGTTGTTTTAGTTTTGGCAATTTGTTATAAACACTTTTATGTGTATAAATAAGATGTGGGATGTAAAAGTAGAGTTAATTTACGAGAATTTTTCATTTGTTTTGATAGAGGCAGATCAGCTGAGTGGTAAGGATGATACAGAGTGGTATAATACACAGTATTTACTAGTCCTAACTCACAAAAACAAAACAGAATTTTTCTTATAAGATATAGAGATAGTAGAGTTTTGTATAAAGTTGTATAATTACAATTAAATTTATGCGAGGAATGGAATTCAGCTTCCTTGTTGATTTTTTTAATATAGTTTTCAGATTACTGAATCTGAAAAGTTATACATTTTAAGTATTAGAATAAAGTTTTAATAATATATTAGTACTAGTTTTCCACCCGCGGCTTCGCCCGTGTTTTCAAGTAAAAACCCGCATCATTACCGTTCCTGTGGGATTTCCGGGATAAAAAGTAGCCTATGTCTTATTCTGGGTCTTCAACTACCTACATACCAATTTCAATCGGTTCAGTAGTTTTTGTGTGAAAGAGAACAAACATCCATCCTCACAAACTTTCACGTATAATATTAGTAGGATATATATATCTCCAATAATATAGTTTTTAGTTTCACATGTGGTTTTCCCTACGCACGCTGTAACAAAAACGCTTACATGTTATTCCTGTATCTATTTGCATACGAACTTTCAGCCTAAATACTGCAGTAGTTTTTTGTGTGAAAGATAACAAAATTCTAGATAACAAAATAGGTTTTACTGAACTATGTTTATCTGTTTAAAACTTTAATAATTTCTCGTAGTCAGTCTAATTTTAACGTTAACTAATATTTTTTATATCAAACCATAATGTTGTGGAAATCTAGTCGTCAATTTAAAAATTAAAAATCTTATTAAAGCGATTTCTTATTATATTACGACATCAGACTCAAGAAGGTAGTTTAATAAAGATTTAATATTTAATAAGTTATAATTTATGTATTTAAAAATTGGAACTTATTAAATTAGTGGTTGTATTTAAATTAGGTGTGCTCTACGGTTAACCAGTATTAATCCAAATCAACTTACCAAATACACTTAAATCAAAATATAAAAGAATTTCTTAAACAAATTCTAAAGTTCTTTAAATTTTCAGTAACAAACACACGAATATGCAATAAATTTTCCTTTCTAAATAAAGATTTAAGCCCATAAATTAATTTACTCAATTTCAAAAATGACTCTACAAATATGTCGTAGCCATTGTAGAGCGAGGGTCGGTGTCTCGTAGCAGATGCGGCTACGTTGGCTCTACAAAGTTGTCGTAGCCGATCGTGTCAAGAGAACCTGTTCCATTACTCCGTAGCACACAGCTACGATTATATATTACACTTTGCATAATCAAAGTCGATGTGATGCTACGAGTTTTTACAAAATTATGGCTCTACGCTTTCTTTTATGATGTATAGTTTGTTAATATTATATTTTATAAGCTTTCGAAAAAGTGATTTTGTTGTGCGCTAAAGAATTTTAAGCGGGAAACTGTGTTCAATAACAGTAACCTAAGTTACTTTTCTATACCTAATTATTTTCCTGAGAAAAGCACGTCAAAGGCTCTTGCATGTTTCACAATACTTGTTTTTGTTTCGTATGTTATAAAAAATACTTTTTTTTTTCGTTTTATATTTTGACTTTATCAAAATACTTAATTTATTTAATATTATTTATAACATTTTAGGACAATTATTGACAAATAAATAAGGATCGGTAAATACGTCTTATCAGCTTTTTTATCAAGGTTCGATATTACCCAACTACATATCCATACAATTTTCAGACTACTTAATACCTAGTCAAATCACACGTCTATTTTTAAACTGATTCAAAATCCGATTTTAACTTTAGTTTTTCTAATCTGATTCTTCTTTATAGCGAGCGCAGTCTATTATAGCTCTTCTATATAGAGATAGCTCTATATCACATCATCAAGTTTAACTATTTCCTCTGTTAAATTCTGAATTATTTGAACGTGAATTTTTAGATTTTTACTAGAAAATTCTAGAATATTTAATAATGTATATGTAGTTTATTTAGTGTTTTATGCATTAGCTATTGATATTGTTTTTTGTTATACAGCTAAATAAAACATTTAAACATACATTTTTTTTACAAAAACTAGATGTGCCCCGCGGTTTTACCCGCATTGCTCCGCTTCTGTTGGTTTTAGCGTGATGATATATAGCCTTCCTTGATAAATTGGCTATCTAACACCGAAAGAATTTTTCTAATCGGACCAGTACAGACTTCCTGAGATAAGCGCGTTCAAACAAACAAACTCTCCAGCTTTATAATATTAGTATAGATATCTACAAAGCCTTTTAGTAATATTGTATATTAATTCCTAAAACAAAAGTTATTAGGTATAATATCCGGCAAAATATTAAATGTGTATTGCTACTGCTACACAAAACCCTTGGTAATTTCGCATATTAATAATAAAAGTTATAGAAATGTATTCCAAAAATTCCGGAAATATATTGTATCCGTATTTCGTCGGATTTTATTTGAGTGATTATAATATACTAGCTTTCCCACCGCTGCTTCGCCCGCGTTTTCAAAGAAACGCATAGTTTCCGTTCACGTGGGATTTCTGGGATAAAACCTATCCTATGTGTTAATTCAAGTTACCTTCTATATGTGCGCTAAATTCCATTGTATTTGGTTCAATAGTTTTTTCGTGAAAGAGCAACTAACATACACACCTACACATACATATTTATACATCCATCCTCAAAAATTTTCACCTTTATAATAATTAGTAGGATTATGTGAGATATAGTAAATAACAATTTATAGTATGGACCTATTTATTATTTTCCCTATAACATTATCTTATCTTAAATTATAATTATAATTTAGTCTATCAAATAAAACGAGAAAATAAGCAATTAAAAAGCTTTTAAGCATACAGCTGTGCTTTGAAAAACTTAAAATGGGTTAGACTGGTTTAAAAGTGTTATGAGTGTGTTTTTGTCGACATAAATAATATAAAATAAACATCCGTCAAACTTATGAGGCGAAAACAAGTAAGGATAGCAAAAAACTATTAAAACGAATTTACTATTGTATTATTTGTATTATATTGACCCTCTCCTTGGTACAGAGGTTAACGCGTGACCGTAGAACCGAAGGGTCCTGGGTTCAATTCCCGGTGGAGATAAAGAAAAAAAGGACACAGAAGGCTTATCACCTTCTTCTTCTTATCATCTTCTTCTTCTTCTTTCACCTCTCCTACAAGAGATTATTCATAATTAAATTAAAAAAAATGTAAGTATCTCTTAAACAGCTAAGCAAAGTTGTTTAAAGATTTCACATATAAACACTATTGAAATCAATTTAAAGGAACTATATCGTTTACGGTACATCCTAATGTACCGTAAACGATACCATATATATACCCTAGTATATATAATACCCTAGTATTAAATTATATGGAAAAATAAACATCCTGAACTACGTAAACAACTTATTGTAAATAAATATGCCTTATCATCATTAGATGTTTATGGTACAGTGGTACGAGTGTGTATCACAACTTCTTGGGTTCAATCACACAATTGTCAACTTCCATACTATATGCAGACTAATTTGTGTTTGTACCAATTTTTATCTTTATACCTCGATCAGCTGCTTTTTGTCAAAGCGTAAAAAACATACATCTTAACATTCTTAAAAATTCCAGTTGACAATGTTTTACTTTTATTTTGGAACTAGCGGTCCGCCCCGGCTTCGCCCGTGGTACATGTTTACGTTTTCTCTACATAGGAACCATCCTCGTACTTAAAGGAATATTATAAAAAAAATAATTAACGAAATCGGTTCAGCCATTCTCGAGTTATGCGCTTACAAACACATTTTGCGATTCATTTTTATATTATAAACTAGCTTTCCACCCGCGGCTTCGCCCGCGTTTTCAAAGAAAAACCCGCATAGTTCCCGTTCCCGTGGGATTTCCGAAATATAACATATCCTATGTGTTAATCCAAGTTACCCTCTATATGTGTGCTAAATTTCATTGTAATCGGTTCAGTAGTATTCGCGTGAAAGAGTAACAAATATACACACACACATCCATCCTCACAAACTTTCGCGCTTATAATATTAGTAGGAAGTAGGATTATACACGAACAATGGTTGGATTAATAGGAAGTCAGTTAAAATAATGTAAGATTGAAAGAAAGAAAGAAAGAAGACCAGACAAGAAAAACCGATACAAAGGGATCGTTATATGTACTAGCCAACTATTATACTTTTTTGCTGCCCCTACAAAAGCGTAGCATAGATTGTTTTCATAGAACACGTATTTCACGAACTTTTTTGGCTTAGCGTAAAATATTGAACAAAAAACTTTATGCGTAGTTTCGCTTTAGTGTTTCGATATAGCTCGTATAATATATATATGTTATAGTCAAAGTCCGATACACAGTCTCTTCGCGGAAGGACTGGTTTTTCCTAGGTTTGGCCAAAGCCATCAGGCAATCCCCGAAATACATTTAAATTTCGCCCTTTGCCTGAAGTATTTTTAGTCAAACCCAGGAGCTCCTAACTTTTCAGTCAAACGTCGAAAGTAAATTATTCTGTTTCGGTTTTGGCCTAGTCAATCCTAGAAGCGACTGCAATTCTCGGTCAAACGTTGATCTGAACATGTTTAACCCTACATACATAACGTACTTAGGTACCCTTAATAGCATAACGTGAGGTCGATTTGACTCACACGTAATTTTTATCGAATTACACTGTAGTTTTTTAATATTTCTATGAAATTTATTGAATGATATTATTAAACTAATTTAATAAATGAAATAAAAACGCGTTTTAATTAATTGTATTATCTTTATTTTACTTAAAAACAAAACATAAACTAAAATTATCTGAAAAAAAATAACCTAAATTGAGTATCTCTTTCTCTTTGGATAAAAACACTTAACTAGTAACAATAATATATTTTTTTTATTTTATACTTAATCTTATACAAACTAACCTCCGTATATTCCAAAGCATTTATTTATTTATTTTATACTTTATTGCACATCGTACAAAAGGCGGGCCTAATGCCACACGGCATTCTCTCAAAGCATCTCAATTAATATAAAAGTGAAAATCACGTAAGCTGACCAATCAGGTGTCAGAACTGGCAGAGTTAAGCGGTTCTTAAGACTTGAAAGCTGCTTAAATGATAAAATGCTTCCAAATATACGAAGATAAGACACTTCATACCTATATCGGAGTTTGACTCGTCAAACCCCGATTTAATAAAATTGTGTTTTGACGTTTGCCTGACCAAATTAGTCTCTCCCAGGTTTGACGAAAATTGTTTAGTCAAAGGCCGAAAATTTACATTTGTTTGGGCTTTGACTAAGTCATTCAGTCTGACCTGAGGATTGACCAGTCCAACCTAGGAGCGCCGGAGCTTCGGAGTTTGCCTATAACATATATATACGTTCACATTAGCAAAAATTAATAAGCTCTTATATTCAAATGACTTGCCAAAACGTTACTATTTACTTAGTTGTTTTAAACGACCATTAGATGTTTGTGTAGAATATAGGTTAATCGCGCTATTTATTTCTGGTTTTATTTTATTGTTATTTTCTATACTGAATTCGTATTTAGACTACTTATGTTATGAATGCATTAAAAATATTGGGTGAGCATGCTCAAAAATAAGTATTATTATAATTATTTTTGGGCTTGCTGACCTTATATTATAAATAAATCATAATATCAAGTGAAGCGATATCAAAAGCTTCGACAAACATATTATTATAAAACAAAGCAGCTTTCCGCTGTATGTCTGTATTACTATTCCTATGTATGCTTAGATACTTTAAGGTACGCAACCGATTTTGATAGGATTTTCTTTCTAATAGATATAATGGCTTACGACGAAAGTTTTAGTATATACTTTGTTAAGTTTTAGACAGATCGGGCGAAGCGGCGGGGTGTAAGCTAGTTAAAAAAACTTGTATTATTCAGTTATTTTTAATACCTAATAAAACAATAATAAATATGTAAGTTCTTCAACTAGCTGTGCAGCGCAGTTTCACCCGCGGAGGAACCCTTATGTTGGGATCTGGTAATACTCAAGAAAAAGTATCACACATGAAACTTTCGTACATTCTTAAAAACTTTTACCTTTATATTATTAAAGGGAAGTAAGATTATATTGAATCTAAAGTCTTTAACTATAGACTTTAGATTCAATATATACTTGTATTTCAATATACTAGCTGTGATCCGCGGTTTTACCCGTAGTGCTCCGCTCCTGTTGGTCTCAGCGAGATGATATATCAGCCTCAAATCGGACCAGTAGTTCCCGAGATTAGCGCGTTCAAACAAACAAACTCTTCAGCTTTATAATATTAGTATAGATTTCCGCAGTCAGCCGTCGCGTCGTCTCGACTATACTTTAAACTTCACAGTTTTCATTTCACGTATCGTGCTGATACAATGTATAGAATATTTTTGTTACAGCGTAGCTTTGTGAAATGATTTTTCATAGTGATACTTGCAGTGGAAAATAGGTGACAGTTAATTCAAGTTTTCGATTGAAATGCAAGCTTAACCACCACTGCTTTACTACATAGTATAAAACAGAGCCGTTTTCTCTGTCCCTATGTCCCAATGTATGCTAAAATCTTTAAAACTACGCAACGGATTTTGATGCGGTTTTTGAAGTGAAACTTCTGTAGACGCGTTGAGAGTAAAATTTCAAGGTCATGGAGGGCAACGATTTTGGTATCTTTGAAATTGCCAACGAAGTTTCACTTCTGACCCGTGTGCTCGGCACACACGCTCTTTTTTTAATATATAGAGTGGTTCTCGAGGAAGGTATTAGTAGGTATACAATTTATTAGGTTTAAGACAAAGCGGGCGAAGCCGCAGGCGGAAAGCTAGTTTAAACTTTAAATATACAGGAAGTTTGAAGCCAAGATACAGGCTTATAGCAATGTTGATTTGTATTTATGAATTATTCCTTTGTGGTGAGTGAAATAACGTAAGACGGTAGTTGGAAACTAACAAACTAACAAGTTTCTTGCTACAGATCCGAGAACATAACTTTACAAGTTGCGGTCAAAAACAATTTGCATATTTACGTTTTTATAGGAAAGTAATAATTGGTTTTTCATACGACTGTTTGATTAGAAAATTTTGCAGTGTTCTTGTCATTGTATTGGTATAAATATATTACTAACTAGCTGTGCCGCGCGGTTTCACCCGCGTGGCCCCACTCCTGTTGGTCTTAGCATGATGATATAATATAGCCTATAGCCTTCCTCGATAAATGGGCTATCTAACACCGAAATAATTTTTCAAATCGGACCAGTAGTTCCCGAGATTAGCGCGTTCAAACAAACAAACAAACAAACTCTTCAGCTTTATAATATTAGTATAGATTTATAGAGACTGATGTGTCAAGTTTTTGAAACGTTTACCTTACATTATATTATATACCAGACCCAGGATATAAACGAAATA
Source organism: Colias nastes (assembly GCA_907164665.1). Classification (NCBI taxonomy): domain Eukaryota; kingdom Metazoa; phylum Arthropoda; class Insecta; order Lepidoptera; family Pieridae; genus Colias; species Colias nastes. The sequence continues at coordinate 7,716 of CAJQZM010025435.1, forward strand.
AAATATAGCCCTTGTTACTTCTTATAATTGTGACTTTCTATTGGTGGAAATATCACAAAAATCGTTCCAGTACTTTTTGAGACTATTCAATATAAACAAATAGATATTTTCTCTTATAAATGCAGATATTTACGATTAAAAGCTACATTCCGAATTACAAAATTATTTATCCATCAGAAGGCTTTTTTATTCCTAAATTCCATAGCTTATTTTTTATGTTCGTCCTGCTCTAACCCGGATGAAAACAGAGCAATCAACTAGTAAGTTACAAACTATAGATATTCACTAGTTAACGAAGTATTTATACATAATATCAAGATGAGCTTTGAAGCTGTGTTAGTTTAATTTATATTATAATTCCTTTGATTAAGTTTCCGTTTTAAATATGATAATGCGCAAACTTCAGCATGTATGCATAATGTGACTGACTTTGATAGTTGTTTGTAATGTTAAGTTATAATAAATTTTGGAATTAGTTTAAGTAGTGTTAGTAAGTGTTGTTGATGCGTACTTTGAACGAACATTTTTAATCAAGAGTAATTCGGAGACAGGAGAAGTTACAATGCTTCGAAGTTATGAAATGACTTTACAACTGATTTTTACTTATTGTATAGTTGTATACGCTTCGCGGTTTCACCCGCGTGGCTCCACTCCTGTTGGTCTTAGCGTGATTTTATATAGCCTATAAGCCTTCCTCGATAAATGAGCTATCTAACACCAAAATAATTTTTCAAATCGGACCAGTAGTTCCTGAGATTAGCGCGTTAAAAAAAACCAAACTCTTCAGCTTTATAATATTAGTATAGATTTCTGTATTGTATAACGGTGTATACAAAGAACAAATATACCGAGCCATATATCTAAAAAATACTGTAAAATGGCTCCAAAATAAACAATTAATTGTTTTTAAAATGCTCCAAGTATAACACAAAATAAATGTACCTCCAACTAAAATCCAACAATAACTCTTATCACAAATCTCAACTTGACACACGATTAACATGACCCACTGCATTCATAATCTAAGTTGCACAAGTTAGTCACTTATGTGTAACTTAACTGACGTGAGATAACAAAGTTGTGCCGACATCGCTGACACTGCACCTCCCCTAAGTTTTCACGAACTGTAGCGAAGTTGAGATCTTATATTTATAAAGAATATCTTTGTTGTGGGTATAACTTTTAATAAATACATAAAGTATGCTCTTTATGACATAATAATAAAGGAAAACATTGTGAATATAATAATAATAAAGGAAAATATTATAGATACAATTACTATTAAAATTTTTATTTTTGAAATTCCAAAAGCACGACAAAATTTTCGGGACTTTTACTAGCAAATATTATAACTGTGTTTTTGAAAAAGCCTAAACGGGAAAATATCATGTACTTACTGATTAAAATTAAATTTAATTACGCACAATCTTTAAAAAAATACTAAATTCTATTTAATTCGTCACGGTCACGCATTTTTTAATGAAAAATATACTTAATTTCATTCAACTTTATTATTATAGTGAAAAACTACAGCATACCTATATATACAATAACTAATACCATTAAACTACAAAAACTCATCACAATATTCAAATAGCCACAAATAATATAAAAAATATATTACGAAATATTAATACTATAAAAAATATATTACGAAATAGACAAAAAACTAGAACATAGCAAGTCCTAACTCCAAACAAATTCACTTTAAGTTCCACAGAGTGACATAAATTTGCAAAAGAAAATTCGCAGCGACGTTACTTGCTCAAAGGAAAACGCGGGAAAGTATTGAGAGGAACATTTTCGAGGGAAAAAATGCGGCTGACACTCACACCGTTGCGTAATTGGTGTAATAGTGCGTAAATAGAAGACGCAGGGTAAAAAAATTTAATACCCGTTCATTTAATATAACCTAAATTGCGACGATTTATTCGTTTGCGATTTTTATTATTTTATCAATTGAAACACGATTTTTATCTATTAATAAATTATAGTAAAATGGGTAAATAAATACTACTAAATTAATAATCCGCATTTACCAAAAAATCAAGCAAAACAAGAAGAATCGACATTTATTACTTTGTTTATTAATAAAATCATATATTGAACATATACTAATCTAACTGAAAAATAATATACCGTTTAAATTGTTTATTGAAACATCAATTAAACCTTATTACCAAAGATTAAGAACGTTACTTCACCTAAACAATAACGTCTTAATGAGCGAATTAAACATACAATTTTTCCCGCTAAAGTTGTAATACATAATTAGCTGTATAAATTTCATTAAACATGAAAGCCAGCAATTATAACAGCAAATTGTCGGTGTATTTTATTCCAGTAATTGTACTACTTGGTGCGGAATGAGGTTAAAAGGTAATTGTGGGTAATTTTAAAACACTGTTTATCTTTTACTAACGCGGCATAAGCATTGTTTTTTTTTTAAATTTTTAACCGCGGAGTTTTTACGTTGTTAGCTGTGCAACAGTTATAGATTTGCATTTCATGAATATTTCATGGTCTAATTATCAAATAAAACATATTCAAGACGTGTAACATTCAAAGGTAACAAAACATTAATGTAATTATGTTCTTTTTGTTTACTCTATTTTCTCGAATTTCAGTTTACGTTTTTATCTTAAAATTTTTTTTCATCATCGATTTAGGCAATTTGAATTAAATATTTACAAAATTTAGCTGAAGCGTAAACCCCATAATTTGTAATAAATAAAAGCAAATGTTTTATTTGGGCCAAAAAAATTTATCTCTATTTAACATTTACTTTCACCATCATCATCACATACAGTTCAACCGTCTCAAGTTATTAAAAATAGATTTCTAGGCACATTACTATTACATTAATATTACACCACGGTGTGATAGACGGCCACTGAAGCCTAATGAAAATGTTCATGCTATGAATAGACTGAATCGTCTCCTCAGCGTGTTTGTGAAATGCATTGAAAGTTCATTGCATTTATTACGAGATTGTCATGAATAGGCCAATTTAAGACGAATGACTTAAAACGGTTTTAAAACGGGATTTATTTCAATATGTCCTTAACTGTTACCTTTCTGAACCGAGAGGCTAGAGTTGCCATATTTAAATCTTAAGTAATATTATAAATGCGAAAATAACTTTATCTGTCTGCCTGTCTGTCTCTTCTTCACGCCTCAATCACTGAACCTATTTGTATGAAATTTGGTACAGAAATAGCTTGAGATCTTAGAAAGAAGGGTTTTATCCCGTAAATCTTACGGGTACGGGAACTATGTGGGTTTTTCTTTGACTACGCGGAAATAGTAAATATCCATACATATAGATATTTAAAAATGGCACGAAAGCATGATTGCAAAAAATGAATAGTATGAAACAGATTAATTTTATTTGCCACGCACTTTATTTGTTTAATTTATATTTACGTAAAAAAGATAGACAAACAAATATAGGTAAATAAACAATCAACCAAACAATATGAATAATTCTGGTTAACTGTTTATTTAAAATTTAATCCAAACGTAAAATATTGATTACTAAATTTCTATCAAATTATTGTGTAAAATTAGTAATCGAGTAGGCCAAGTAATGATTGATAAATCAAACATTTGTAACAATTTTACAAAATTTTACTAAAAATGGACGGAACATCGGAACACAGTAACGATTTGGAAGTTATAAAGAAAATGGAAGATGAACATCTACGTCTTCAGAGACAGGTGATTTCATATTTATGACCACTAATAACTAGCTGACCTACAAAAGATACTTGACTTTGCTTCTTTATATTAGTATAGATTTGATATAGAAATTAACAAGAACTGAATAGGAAGATTAGGAAAAACGTCTCTAAAATTTTATTAAAAGTGATATATTCCAAATTCTGTTTACAGTAATATCACGCAAGCAAAGTCACATTATATCATTGTATTTATTATATTGCAGCCCCAATAAGGTACACAACATCAATGCAGTTGAATATGTACCTAACAACTAATAATATCTAGCTTTTCTTATTTATAAATCAAAATGGCTGAGGTTAGGTTAGGTTTAGTAAAAGTCCTTTTGTAGTTTAATTAAATGAATTATGTACGAAAATGATAAGAACTAAAATGCTTCCAGTTTCGAATGGTACAAGCAGACAGGCAAAACCGTAACATGGGAGTGCATCCTCAATTCAGGAGACAGGATCAGCTGCTACGCACTTTGAAGAAGGAGTATATCAATATACGAACTGATTTGAAAGTAAATAACATATATTTTATTAATTAATGAAAACTTTATTAAACACTGTTACAAATAGAAAAACAATCATTTTGCAAAAAAAAAGCATGCATAAATATGGATTAGGGATACTTAGCCAATAGACCGTAATTTTATGTTATATCTGAAATCAATAACGAGGAATAAGAAATATAGAGCTATTATTTAGTAATATCGACAACTCTTGTTTTGTAAATGCCTATTGCTTGTTGTTTGTTTGATTGTTAATTTTACCAATAAATTATATAAGAACTACAAGAACCAAGGAATTATATCGCGTATTTTCTTTTACGTCTAAAACACCATACGAATCTCCTGAAAAACATAATAAATAAATCCATAATTTTAGCTTAGAAGTTTTTTTTATTGCGAATAATGATAATCACCTCATAAATATATAAGTTCATGTGTCTGTATGTACAGATAGCAAGATCTGGTGCCCACAAAAAGAATACCAAAAGAATGAGGAACGAGCTACAAAGATCATTATGGCTCTACACTAAGACTGGATTCGAATGTGACGGTAAAGAAATAAAATAATACTTAATACTCATCACTATTATCAGCCTGTTTAAAATATAAGACCATATACAGACATAATTCGCATATTCATCCCATAGCCTAATAATTTTTTTTTTTTTATATATTATCAACAAAGGTTTTCTTTGATTTCCACTATATGTATTTTGTTGTCAGTTCTAAGATTATTATGAACTTATCGTGCATTACATTTAATACATTCTAATATTATAAATGAGAAATAAATTTTGTTTGTCCGTCCGTCTAGTACAGACGGACGGACAATCAAAATTTATATCTTCACGCCTAAACCACTGATCGGATTTGTATTCAATTTCGCACAACGATAGTTTGAGCTAGTAAATAAAGCAGTTCATTTGCTTAAGCTTTTATCTACTACTATCCTATTTCCTATTTAATTTAAAAATTATAGAGGGAATAACTATGATGTCACAAATGGACGAATTGCTTCAGAGAAAAAATAAACGGATGCTGCAGTTGAAAAAGATTGTAAACGCCAATAATGGACAGGTAAATATATATTTATTTATTACGTAAAATTTATAAGTAAACCTTCTCGAAGACAAAATATAGTACCTGCCTGTTAACAAATTGCTTTAATTTTTAACCAAAAACAAATCAACAAAAATATGAAATTATTTCATAGAAAATTTTAACCATTACCTTCTAATACTGTTGTATAAGTATACATAAGAAAACTTTACATTTTGCTTTTCAAACAGCCTCTACAATTTTATTTATTTCTATAGATATTAGCGGGTTTTAATTAAAACACAAAGTTTCAGCCTCCAACGTGAATTTGAAACTAAAATTATTTTTCTGTACTACAAGACAACTTTACAGGAACTTTGAACTTTTTCTTATTCTCAATTGGGGTTGTGAGACAGTTGCTTGAGGAATAAAAAATATAAAATATTACTATTATTATTTTACTGATTTCTTTACATAATAATTGTGAAGACTTATCAAGATGAGAGGCAGGGGAGCCAGGTAGACTTATATTAATTACTAGCTGGGCTTCGAGGTTTCACCCGCGTGGCTCCGCTCCTGTTGGTCTTAGCGTAATGATATAATATAGCCTATAGCCTTCCTTGATAAATGGGCTATCTAACATCGAAATAATTTTTCTAATCGGACCAGTAGTTCCTGAGATTAGCGCGTTCAAACAAACAAACAAACTCTTCACCTTTAAAATATTAGTATAGATTAACATAACATGTGATGTTGGTCACACAGTCCATACACTTGTAACACTGGTGGTGTTACAGCCTACAGGTGCTTTGTCGGCCTTTTGATAACAAATACGCTCATTTCTTGAACGCACCAATGTCGTAGTTGTTCGGGAACACCTCTACCTGAAAAGTGTATATCTGAAAGAAAGAAAAAAATTATATTACAACAACAATTAAACAAATAAATATCTTGTATAAAATAATTTGTTTTAGTTTGTTTATATCATTTTTTTTAAATACGAAATTGAATACCTGAATTACTGAGACAATGTTTCTTAACACCATAAAGCAAATAGCACATAAAAAAATAATTGCACAGTTGGAATGTACGGAAATTACAGAACAGGAGAAAGTCTTAACTGTCAACCAAACAAAACGACCCTATAAATTTTCCTCTTTATAAAGTATGAAACCCTAAAAATACAATAAACGTAAGGTTAGTGTTTCATAAATGGCATACGCGGAAGCTAGCTTAAAACTATACCTACGCTCGAAGAAAGGTTTCTTCGTTCATAAATCAAAGATTCATTTGTTTGTACGCTTAGATATATGCCTGAAATGTTATCAGTGAAAATATTGCATCGTGCTTTCTCAGTTTTACTGCCAACTGCTTTTCCTAATATATTTGCGTGATAACAGTTCCACGTATACAGATTCCAACATTTAGTATTCAAGTTCATTGTCTTTCAAGTTCATTTATGATGTTAACTCAAAATCACTTTCCTTAACATTGTAAGATCTAATACAATAATATCTATTACATATTGTCAGGGTAAAGTAATACTGCTAAAGCACTACTGTTTGTTGACTGACTATTACGTTTTCTTTTCTTTGTGATAAATTTAATAAACAGCAAACATCAGTGTAGTAAGATTTACTGAAATACTTAGTGAGTAAGTTTTCTTTCCGCTTACCGCTCCGCTTATCGCTTCGCTTGCTAGCAAAACCATGACTCAAAACTCTCGCGTCATAAGAGAGCGTTGTAATTAAAATGTTTATACCCGATGCTGGAACAGTGAAGCAATTGCAAAACAACTGTAAAACCGAGCTATGATTTATCATTCCGTGATTCAGTACAATTGCAGTCGATTGTCGCAACAAAGCTTTAATTTTGGATTTGTACAATGGGAATAAATTTGTAATCAGGAATAGTACAGAGAATTATGTACTCTGTGATTAATATTACTAAAGTAGTAGTTCATTATATTTTTTTAATTTTAATGTTTCGTCAATTTGTTTTAAGGGGGTGAATAATTCGATTTAATAATCATATACTTACTTTTAATTAGCAATATTTTTCAGCTGAATTTTTGAGTTTAAAAACATATTAATTGTTTAAAACTAAAATCCAGGCACACAAAATATAATCAACAACATTACTTAACGTAATAATCTATTTACACACTAGGTATTATTCAAATTAGTTAATTATATTATTACCTCCCATACAATCAGTTCATTACTTCACTAAAAACTCTTCCATTCAAAGCCACATACATCAAGCTAAAACGAACAAAGAGTATCAAATATTCGAACATATATGTTCGGAAACATCCCGAATCGATTGATAAAAGTTAATCCATCAAAAACTTTACACCGGATATAATTCCCCTTTATGACGAGTGTTTCGGTCCCTTGAGTTGAGATTACAATGTATCATCGTTAATTTTATGTCAATAGTTGTTGTTCGACATCGCCGAAATAAAAAAGAGCATGTGTGCCGAGCATACGTGTCAGCAGTGAAACTTCTTTGGCAAGATTCAAAGATACCAAAAATGTAGCCTTACTCCATGACGTGATGGTATTGTCATGACGCGAACTTGAAATTGTACTCTCAAGCGTCACTTCAAAAATCACATGTTAGCAGTTTGTCAATATTTAAAGCACTATTATTGCAGTGTTAACCTGTTTAAAACTGTTAAAATACAAAGTGTTATCAGGGGACGTAGAATTACGATTTCATATCGCTGCGAAAGTTTTGCCATTTCGCTATGGCTCTATAATTACAAATACATGTATAAAAACTAAAATATATATGACATGATGTATCGAAGAAAATGTATGAAGACGTACCTAATAATTTTTATAAGCATCATTTTTAAAAATAAAATGAAGAATATATTAGTAATTGAAAAATAATTATTATAATTATTACTAGCTTCCGCCCGCGACTCCGTCCGCGCGGAAAAATTAAGATTTATTTTTTTCTACGTATTTTTCCGGGATAAAAAGTATCCTATTTTATGCCCAGGATAATAAGGTATAATTATACCAAGTTTCATCGAAATCGAACCGTTAGTTTTCACGTGATGCCTGAACATACAGACAGACAGACAGACAGACAGACAAAAATTTTTTTAATCACATATTTGGGTTTTGTATCGATCCAGTAACACCCCCTGCTATTTATTTTTTCAATATTTTCAATGTACAGAATTGACCCTTCTACAGATTTATTATATGTATATATAGATTATGTTTCTCTGTTCCATAATACTCGGGTACCACCAGAAGGACGGTACCCGGATCTTTGGAAGGCTTACGTGGGGACACGGATCCAACACGCAGAGGCCCTTTAGAGAATTTTAATGTGTTGTGGGACACCAGCCGCAGCCTGCCCATGACTGCACTATAGAGATACAGTCCTGGGCAGTCCGCGGCCGATGTAGGACTATTGCAGAGTATGGAAATTTAATAACTGGGCTATGGATTGAGATGCTAAATGGACTGGTATTGGGGACTATGGAAAACTATGGCACCTGCCTTTCTACTAAAAGAAAGTAAAAATATGTTGGCAGGTGGTGACTCGCCCTCTCACTGTATGGGCCCCCGAAATAAGTCGCTGCAATAGTGCGACAAGGGGGCAACATATTGTGAGCAGCTAAGGGTGGAGAGGCGTCCCTGGACTTTAAACGATATTATTATTATTTTACCTTTACACATTCTCACCACACTACACCATTATACACTACACACACACAGTACACACATTCACACATCCATACCAAACATTCTATAATGGGTACGTTTTCCTCCTTTTTGTGTCCATGTCCAAAAAAAAAAATAATAATAATAATAATTTTTTCCACTTTATCATTGTTATAATTAATGTAAAACTACTGTCACATTAATTGTCTTATTATTGGTATTCCTTTTTATTGGCGTATTGTTTTGTTAAAGTTAATTATAAATATTGTAATACAAATAGCTGTAAGGAATCTATGTATGTAAAAATAATAAATATTAATAAATAATAATAATTATGTCTATAAATGTGATTTATTAATAAACCAATATTTCAGTTAGAAGAACGTCGCCTGCTAAGTGAAAACCGCCTAGCTTCAACGGAAAATAAATTAGAAGCCGCCATGTTGAGATTTAATGCTGTCCAGTCTGAAAATAAGAAGATTCGAGAAGAAATCGAACATATGCTGAATGACAGGTGAACTCTACAATCTATTATGAAGAGGATTTTTTTTTTTGTTGTTTGTATTGAATGGACTCCAAAAGTACTGGACCGATTTTAATGATTGTTATTTCTAAGTTGTTATTGGAACATAATATTTAATAGGGTTGTTGAGGATTCCTCTTCCGCTTCCTCATAATGCGGAAGTTCCGCAATATTCTGGGTCCCTCAACCGTTACCGCATCCTCAAAAATAAAAATAAAAAATTCCTCTTCCGCTATCGCTTCCTCAAAATTTGAGGAATGAGGATGCCGTATCTATGACCACGCACTCGCTACGCGCAGCGCGATGCCAAGCCGATTCGATCGGGCGGCGAATTTACAAAGCCTATATACCTTCCTATGTATACTTTTTGAGTCACGAGTCGGACTCTAATAGATGAGCTTTTGTTTATGCATATAACTCGACAAAACCTAATCTATCTAAATAAAAAAGTGACTCAACTTGATTATAATTTCCTTTCATCCTCATCCTCATCCGCTTCCTCTTCCGCTTCCTCATCCTCTTCCTCAAAAAAATATCCTCATCCTCATCCGCATCCCCTAAATTTGCGTGTGAAAATTCCTCTTCCTCCTCCTCTTCCTCATAATCACTTCCTCAACAACCCAAATATTTAACTATATTAAACATTTTATATGACATCTTTTATATTTTTTATATGACATCCTTGAATTGTCTATCTACTGTATCACCGAAAATATTAGTTTTTAAGAAATAGTTTCAATCCCTGTGTAACTAAAAAATAGAATAAATCTTGAAATCTAAGTAAAGATATTTTACAAAACCAAAAAATAAGAATTTACAATTAATATTAGCATTATGTAGGGCAATATTCAACGAAGCATGGTCGAAAATGCTGAACGCTCTCAAGAAGGGCAAGAAGTTCTTAACAGACCTCTTCGAGTCTTCCACGCTGGCGTATGACCAGCGTGACGAGTGGTGTGCCAAGCTGCGGTCTGTGCAGGAAAAGGGGAACTTGGATCAGATGGTGCAAGTCCAGGTTAGACACCAAACAACATACTTTAGAACTTTCACGCATATACATCGAAACCGATAGGAACTATATAGAATATAATATATTAGATAACTTTTTTTTAAAACTTCTTATCATTTACACAGAAATAAACACGAAACTGGTCGCTGTTTTATATATATAGATTTCCGTGATATATATAGAATATCAAGCAAATAAACAAGTCAGATGAACTAAAGCGGCGAAAACGTTGTTGGTTTTAGCTAGCAAATTATTACAGTAAAGCTGATAACAGCCACTATGCAATGATCGTAAACTAGTCCTTATTATACTTGCACAAACAGATTGGAAATATTGTGAATAGTTTATAATGAACAGAAATTTACTTATTTAAATTTAAAAGTCTTTAATGCTATTTTCTAATGTAGAGAGCTTTTGAAAAATAGTTAAAAAATAATAAACGAAATTCATTAAGTAGTTTATTTTAATTAAACTATCTTTTATGATATAAAACTTAAAAAAAATAGTTTTATTAATTAATCTTCTAGGAATTAGGATATAAAGCTTAAAAACAAATAGTTATATGTGTCATACTTTATTTGCTTATATTTGGTAATATTAAAATCTGTTTAGTCAAATTACTTACCTAAATATATGAGGCATTTTTAGAATGATCGTTACATAAAAATATTTTTAAATTTTGTAATTACTCTTTCTATACTTTTAACCAGTAGAAACTTTAATATAAAATTTATTTTTCACATTTCTAAAGCACGATCGTTAAAACACAAACTAAAGCTTATAATTCCCGTGCCACAAGTCAATCAAGAGTTTTTAAATATTTCACAGCTCAATTTACTATTCTTATCTGTATTGTCAATCAATTTTGATGACACCATTAAGGGTTTATTGCCTTGGATTCTCTATTTCTAGTATTTTATACTGAAATACATTTTTATACCAAAGAATATACTTCAACTAGATAAGATATAAATGGTAGGGGTAGTGTCTCTGATTAAGCGAAAAACACTTAGAACGTCGATTAATATTTATTAATTACTATCCAATAGTGCAACAGTGTAAATGCGAAAGTTTGTAAGAATATATTATTATAATCACATATCTATTACTTATTTACACCACAGTTTTTTTTTTTAATTTTATTTGGCAATGACTAGTTTATGTACCTAACAGATGAGCTAAATAAAACTTGCTATTGCCTACGAGTTTGTGCCAGGGTGAAACCGCGTGGCATAGCTAGTTGTTTATATTCGTTTTTACAAAATAATATTTATATCAAAACTCTACACCAGATTGCTAACAAGAGAATACCAATTTTCATAATCATAAAACATGGAAGAATACAATCTATCTATACATATAATAAATCTGTAGAAGGGTCAATTCTGTACATTGTAAATATTGAAAAAATAAATAGCAGGGGGTGTTACTGGATCGATACCA
>CAJQZM010025435.1:19664-44086 GCA_907164665.1 Colias nastes
CATAAAATAGGATACTTTTTATCCCGGAAAAATACGTAGAAAAAAAAATCTTAATTTTTCTTAATTTTTCCGCGCGGACGGAGTCGCGGGCGGAAGCTATCTATATATCGAATAAAAACGGTTTAATTCTCGCCAATTATATTATAGTAGGTTTATGTTTTACTTATATGTAAGTTATCCCATAATTGCATGTACATGTATAGTTTTTCTGTTGTCAAATAAAGAATTTATTTATTTATTTATTTATTTAATTATTCCTACCCAATTCGTACCAGACCAGAGGCACGACCTATACAATAACTTCCCAACCGAACCCAGCGATCCTTGACCTACCATACCTGATAAAGAACAGATAAAAACCGGCCAAGTGCGAGTCGGCCTCGCGCACGAAGCGTTTCGTACTATGGGATTAATATGGTCCCTTAATATTATACTTTTTTTTAATTCTTAGTATTTTTAGGGTTCCGTACCTCAAAAGGAAAAAACGGAACCCTTATAGGATCACTTTGTTGTCCGTCTGTCCGTCCGTCTGTCAAGACCCTTTTTCTCAGGAACGCGTGGAGGTATGAAGCTGAAATTTATATCAATTACTCAGGTCTACTGTCCCTTGAAGCTGTGAAAAAATCAAACTTCTAAGCCAACGCAATCAAAAGATACAGCCGTTTATGCCGCAAATTTTCGACACTTGCAAGGGAATCAAAACCTACAGGGTGCTTCCCGTGAACTCAGAATCTTGAAATTTGGTACGAAGCAACGTCTTATAGCATAGATAAAGGAAAAATTACGAAAACCATAAATTTTTAGTTACATCACATAATATATTTTTTTTTAATAATTTTAAACTTACTACCCTTTTCCTCATAAACGCGTAGAGGTATTAAATTGAAATTCATACCAAATTATGGTATTAAATACGTAAGTAGTAAATAGGTATTAAATACGGAACCCTCGGTGCGCGAGTCCGACTCGCACTTGGCCGGTTTTTTGTTATAGCAGCAACGGAAATCTATACATATAATAAATCTGTAGAAGGGTCAATTCTGTACATTGAAAATATTGAAAAAATAAATAGCAGGGGGTGTTACTGGATCGATACCAAACCCAAATATGTGATTAAAAATATTTTTGTCTGTCTGTCTGTCTGTCTGTCTGTCTGTCTGTATGTGAAGACATCACGTGAAAACTAACAGTTCGATTTCGATGAAACTTGGTATAATTATACCTTATTATCCTGGGCGTAAAATAGGATACTTTTTATCCTGGAAAAATACGCAGAAAAAAAAATAATCTTAATTTTTGAGTTTTATCCATAGACGTTGTTCTGTACAACCGCGAACACACGTTGCGTATTATTATAGGCCTAGCCGTATTTGGGTCCAATCGATATTTATAAGATGTCATTGTCAGAGTTACTCAAAATAGAGAAATAAACCATCCACGCGAAGACCGACATCCGCGCGGACGGAGTCGCGGGCGGAAGCTAGTTTCAAATAAATTTCCCTAACCATCTAGTATATAATTATTACTGACCTGTTTCCTTCACGTTATAAATGCATGAATGATGTATAAAGCTGTTAAATTTACAACAGGATAATTTAACTAGCCTTTGTCCATTAGCCAGTACAAAGTTATACTTTAGAATGCAAATTTATTTCATATGTTACCTTTCACAAAGAACTGCTTACAATTAACTTAAAAATGTACGGAGAAAACATCGTAATACATAGAAACTTTTTCTAGGAAACTTATTTTTAGTTGATTTAATGATGAATCTCATTTATTAACGACTAGCTGTTCCCCGCGGTTTCACCCGCATTGCTCCGCTCCTGTTGGTCTTAGCGTGATGATATATAGCCTAGCCTTCCTCGATATATAAGCTATCTAACACCGAAATAATTTTTAGCGCGCTTGTTTATTTCTGAATCATAAATATTTAAGTTTTATTTATCCCTTTTGATATGATTTTGATGGTTCTAGCACTACATTTATATAATTTGCAATATTGTGTTCTATATATGATTATAATACATCATTTATTTCTGATTAATCTTAATAAACATTACATTAACATAAAAACTTATATTAATAATTATTATTTTCAGGAAATGCGTGATCTCCAAAAAGCGTTCGACCACGAGATGAAACTGTACCACTTTCTCGCCAGAAAGGGAGTCATGCGCATCAATAGGAAGCAAGAAGAGAGAGAAATAGCAGAGAAGATAAAAGAAGAAGAAGATATAAAGAAAGAGTTTGACCATCACGTTAAAATCATTAATGAAGTAACGGTAAGATTTAAATAAATAGGGAATTAGGTTTCTTTGCACATTTTAATTAGAAGACCCTATCTTGATACTAAAGACTTGAATTGGATTTAATAATATGAGTAATCTACCTATTTTAAATGCCATAGGATACTTTATCGTTTCATATGCATTTTTTAATTATAAGTACGACATTTTCTTGAAAGTAAAGACTTAAATAAAGGGGCGAATATTATAAGTAATCTGTTATTTTAAATCCAATAAGATACTATGACTTCACATCTTTTAATAGTAATTATTTTTACTAGTAGGTTTTCTTTGTTAACTAACCTCTTTACTTTAAATACCCAGCCATAAAAAACACTACAAAAATATCCATACAAGAGTTACCTATATGAGCTAATAATTATGAAAGTCGTAAAACCATTACTTTAATAGTGATGATTTATAAAACCATAATCCGCAAAGTTATAAGGCATTCTGTTCTTTCTAAATAAACTTATATCAGAAGTAAAAGTACAACAATTAAAACATATTTGAATCTCCTCTAGGGGGCGACCATAAATAACGTGTCAAAAAGTTGAAATAACACCTCACGTAATTTATGGACGCCCCCTTATATTTTTGACACCGGTGATTTTAAACAAAAATCCTTTAACTTTCTACTACGTCAAAACGGGTTAATAGCAGGAGCTTCTATATAAAAAAATCTATACGTTTTTCGTGTCCCCTGTCTTTGTTAATTTAGATATATACGATCCTACAATTTTGTGGAAAATGGCAACACATTTGAATCTTCCCTCCGAAATTAAAGCTATAAATTAATTTTTTAATCTCCCCGTTCGCATAAACGTTAAAAAGGATAATTCTTTTTGTCCATTTCGAAACGATTAATTTTTTAACAGACAAATTAATTTGTAAATATGGAACAATATTTATGACGTTCACAAGCTAGTCAGAATTAAACTTTTTATTTAATAATTCATTATTCATAATCATAATCAGTAGATTCACATGGTTTGGGAATAACTAAAGGACTGGACCAATTTTTTATTACTAATTTCATATATTCTACAACCCGAATAGCATAATTACTTTAAGAACATATGAAAATTTCAAAATGTATGCAAAATTAAATGTTAAAAAATAACTCTACATTTACATCAAACGAGCGAATGCTCATTCTAACCCCACTACTTATATCAAATTATTTTAGTGTAAACAGGCGTAGAGCATTCTTTCGTTATTCTTAGTGCGTTCGAAAAGATTCTATGCAATGTCCTAATACTGAACAACACTGAACACAAGTTTTTGTTTTCACAAGATCACGAAAGAATGCTCTTGCTCTAGCTCTAGCTCTATGTTCGATGTAAATGCACCATAAGAGGTATTGTTGTTTTAAAGAACGTTACGTTTTTGCCTTAATACAATAAATCAAAATATTGTTATTTAGGACTATGCAAAAGAAGACAACATTAATAAAATAATTGATGAATTCAATCGATTGGAACAAGAGAATTTCTCCATTTACACACTGTTGACGGACTACTGTGCTGAAAACGAAGTCCTTAGCAGAGACTTGAAGAGAATACGAAGAGAAATTGGTTTGTATTTTGTTTAATTTTACTGGTTACTAAATTATAGTGATATATTATAGAACAAAGAAATATCAGGTTATGACTATTACGAAAAAAGATGGTGCAGCATACGTAGGATTTTTACTGTTTACGATACATATTTCGGAAAAACTTTTTACTTAAAGTTCAATAGGGTTGTCAAAGTTAGCTCTTACCATTTTTAATTATTTTTCTCTTCTTTTTTACCACATTATTGTTAATGTATTTATAATTTTAACTTTTAATATATTAATAATTTAGAGGATAGAAGAGACTGGAATTTGATGATGGAAGAAAAGCGACAAAATAAACTGCGAGTTTTAAGAAATAAATTAGAAGAACAGAAGATCAAAACAGAAGAGAAAAGAAGAATTTACAAGGAAAGAGAAGAATTGCTTAACAACACTATGGACAGTGTTAGTGAAATATTTAGGTAAGGTAATTTTTATTTGTTGTTTTTATTGAAAATTCGATATGAAAATGTCCGATAACATAATAATTATTAATAAAACCTATACCATGATTATGAATGTGTACACTTTATGTAGTAACATTAATTGTTATCCGTATTAATTAGTTATTAAATAGTAGTGATTATAGCGCAAATGACAGATGCCCCAGATTTCACAACCATGTAGAGATGTACAAATATTTTAAATACTGAAACACATTTAGTAACTTAACACAATATTAACTCAATTGCTAAATAATATAAAAGTGGAGACATTCATAAGATACACAACGCCAACGTTAAGAACACTTACAAAAACTAATAATCACGTTAAAAAAATAATAGCACTCAAAAATGTATTATCTTAAGGAAACCATGTTATCATGATGTCTCATAGTAGCATTAATTCCAGTGTGGAAAAATTACAGCACTATACAGGGTTACTTGTAAAACACCAGCAACCTCGGAGGACAAGATAGCTAACATCATAAGTAACAACATTTGTTCTACGACTTTTGATAATTTTTTAGATTTTATTTTCATACAAAAATAAATATTCATTTAATTTTCCGTTTGAATATTATAAACTCTACGCGCATCCCAAAAATTACGTCAACAAGAAGCGAACGAGAGGGGGAAGGGGCGTCGCGCCATCCTTTCGATAATGAATAGAACATAGACTTACAAATGTTCGGAGAGTACAATAAAAGCTTAAAAAATCATTTAAAAATAATTTATTGCGTTATGCCAAAAGTCGTAGAACAAATGTTGTTACTTATGATGTTAGCTATCTTGTCCTGTGAGGTTGCTGGTGTAACCCTGTATAAGTTCCATCACTTTCTCACACTGGAAACAATCCTGCTTTATGACATCATGTTTACCCCCTGGCATAGCTTATAACGCACACTATCCGTCACGTTCACAATTCAATTATAATTCAATCCAATTAATGAGATGTTATAATTAATAGTTGTGATGTGACGTCAGCGCTGAGTGACACACGTAATGTTGTCTTGATGACGCCGGGTGACGGCTGCAATGATGTGCCAATCAAAGCTGCAATATGTTGAATTAAGTGATTTTTATCGATTCATAGGGAATAGCTTAGTGGTGAAAGCTTTCGACTTCAAAAAATTTAAGGTATCGAGTTTTGACTGATCGGTTGGCTCGGTTGGTAGTGACCCTGCCATCCAAGCCAGTAGGTCTACCATGAGTTTACGCACACGATACTCGGTAGCGATTGTAGTAAACGGTTTGTATGAAATTTCGTACAGCGCCCCTAGTGTGCCGTAGCAGAACTAAAAAGCCTACCATGAGGTGCATTATAGTATACTACAGTAGATAACGTATAGTAAACTATACTACACTCGCTGTAGTAACCATACAATTTTTGCACCATGAGTTCTAATTTTGACATATGTCTTAGTTTATAACTATTCGATGATAGATACGTCATTCACGGAAAATAATCTCGTGAACTATTCACGTTTACTATTGTAGTTACGTCAGACGATTTAACTATGTCAACTCATGGTAGGAGTACTGAGGTCGTGGGTTTGTCTCCCACCTATGAACATAGATGTTTGCTCTGTGTCTGGGTGTTAATTAATTATCTATATACATATAAGTATTTATTAACCGACTTCAAAAAAAAAGGAGAGGTTATCAATTCGGCCGGTATGTTTTTTTTTTATGTATGTACACCGATTACTCCGAGGTTTCTGAACCGATTTACGTGATTCTTTTTTTGTTCGATGCGGGATGGTGTCCAATTGGTCCCATAAAAATTTTATTCGAATAGGCCCAGTAGTTTTTATTTTATGAGCATGTTTGTCTGTATTTGTAAATGTTGCAAGTGCAAGTTTGAAGTCGGTTGTTTTTAACGCAGTTATGTCTTGTTTAAAATTATATATGTGTTTATCAGCCGTCTCCATAACACAAGCGAAAGCTTAGTATGGGATCAGATCGTGCCGTGTGTGAAAATTGTCCAGAAATATTTATTTATATATCATTGAGCTAATACGTAGCAATAATAGCTCAATGTAAGCAGTCAACATGAGACTTCTACATCATATTCATAAAAATAAAAGTTACTATTTAAAATGTTAACAAGTTACGAATTTAAACAAAAATCTAAATAGACCATAAACTGACCGCTTAAATTTATTAAAACTTACATAATTTTATTTATTTTAAACGAAATAATAATTGAATTCGCTTCAAGTAATAAATCAACTTGAAATTCCTTTGAAATCAACTGAGGGGCGTTACTTGGCTTACAACAGCGGAATCAATAAATCTATTTGAAAACTATTTTCATTCCAGCATTTATCTTAAAGGCAAATAATACATTTTGAGCTTAGTTAACCATCTTTTACACGTGTAGCAGAAAAATAACTATTTTTCCAATGTTTATAATATTCAAGAGTTTCAAAAGTAATAATGTCTTATATCTATATATTATGTTATTCTTGTATAATGGAATAAGCTAAGTAAAAACGCCATTTAAATGCCATAACCATAATGTGCTACTACGTAACTTTGAAGTAAAATACCGAAAATATACAGTACCTAATCTATAATTAACAGTCTCCCTAAATTTAGCGTGTACATCTTTCCTTTCTCAAACACAAGCTCATTTGATAACATAGATTTACCACCAGTTCAGAAAACAGTTTCAATAGAGAAGAGCCAAGAAACTGTATAGTTGCTCTTTAAATCATGTTAAATCTCTTATCTCTAAAAAACTACTTCACAATAAAGCTCTCCTTTGCAGGACCCTGGACTGCAGCATGGAACCCTTCGCGAACCTCCTTGGTGATAAGCAACCTTCACTGCATCAGCTCGACCTGACATTCCGACTCATTGCTGAGAAGATACGGGAATATATCCAAATTACGTACTACTATGTTAGTAATGTCCCTATCACTACATAGTATAAAACAAAGTCGCTTTCTCTGTCCCTATGTCCCTTTGTATGCTTAAATCTTTAAAACTACGCAACGGATTTTGATGCGGTTTTTTTTAATATATAGAGTGATTCAAGAGGAAGGTTTTAGTATATAATTTATTAGGTTTTAGACAAAGCGGGCGAAGCCGCGGGCGGTAAGCTAGTTACATACATTTTTATCACAAGCATTAATATAATTTTTACTTATCTTGATAAAACTATTTTTTTAAATACACACAACAATTGACTTGTTCCACTTTTTAATGAAACCGGTCAAAGTTTTTAGCTACTTTTTATAATAAAAATCGAAATAAAAGTGCAACAATTGCCTTATGTTATCTATATAAGTATTTATTTAAAATTATATATGAATGTTTATCAGCCATTTGGTTTCCATAACACAAGCGAAAGCTTAGTATGGGATCAGATCGTGCCGTGTGTGAAAATTGTCCTGAAATGTTTATTTATTTATGTTATGTGTCTTTAAAAAATCTGAATTAAAATTTTTATAAACACTTCAGAAAATTTGACATAAAATCTCTTGCTTGTGTACATTTCTTTTATAAATACTAAATAATGTATAAAAAGTAAGATAATAAAATAAGAATAAACGATACATTTACAGATTGGGTTTAATTGACTACTTACCCTACAAATAATTAGGAACCTAACGTCTCAAATTACATTCCTTTACGCCCCAATAAAATAAATTTGCTACATACGAGTAGCTAAAGGTATATAAATATTTAACAGGTCTATCTTTTATTTAATTACTGAACAGTTTTTGGTGAAACTTGCACCATAAAAAGTTATGACAAGACAGTGAAACTAGGCATTTAGGTTTCTTTCAAATTTATATGTTATAATATTTATATCTGTTTTTCTTTCTACAAATCAATTATTTAATGAAATAACAACAAAATTTGAAACAAAATGAAATTTTCACTATAATCCGGTAGAAACAAATAAAAATATTTATTTGACTTAATTATTTTATTCAATACCTTTAAAAGTTGTGCCATTTGCAGCCTATTTATATAATCATCAAAACACCACTTACATCAGAACCTCCTTAAAATCACTTCAAAAGCAGATAAACAATGATTACAGGAACGTCACATGACGAAGAGAGGTGACAAAAGTGCTTCCAGGCTAAAAAACTATACTATCCACCCCCAACCCCCGATCTGTTGGTCTGCGACCCCCATCAACCTATTGGTTCCAGCTAACCCTTGTCCTGCGTAATATATTATATTATCCTACTGCTAGATTTAGTATAACTAGTAATACTAATATCCTACTACTGGATATAGTATAGCTTGTAATACTATTATCCTACTACTGGATATAGTATAGCTTGTAAATACTATTATCCTACTACTAGATATAGTATAGCTTGTAATACTATTATCGTACTATTGGATACAGTATAGCTTGTAATACTATTATCCTACTACTGGATACAGTATAGCTTGTAATACTAGATATAGGTAGCTTGTAATATAATAGAATTAGGATAATAATCCTACTACTATAGATAATATATAATTTGGCCAAATACAGCTATAATTTGCTCTATTTTAAATTTAAACATTTATCTATTAAATTAAACTTCTTCTAGAAGCACTTTCGAATTGATTAAGCATAGATTTAACCATTTACCACAACACTACAAATACATTCCTTCTTACTACTAAACATCAATTTTCCTCACAGTTGCATAGAAGCCCGCTGGCTCTCCCGCGTCACAGATACCCTAGAACAACCATTCAACGACACCCAAGTACGAGACGCCCTCAGGAACCTATGTGAGGACCCAGCCTTCGAGAGAAGTGACCGTGTACACCAGTTGACGGAATGCCGAGTGCCACAGAGCAGGGTTATATTGGCTAGGCGATATATGCAGAATTAGACTACTAAACTAGATGGCAAAGCTTTTGATTGTAATACAGGATGTTTTTTTTTTCAAAATGGTGAGGCGGTATATAGCGATGTATGAATAATCACTATTTACTTTTAGATTCTGTGAGATATACATAGGGCAATAAATTTTTTATAGCAATGACTAGGTGATTACTATATGTATATTGATTGTTATACGTAATGTTTTTATTGGAAATAAATATTTTGTTGTTAGTTGTGTATTTTATTTCGCATCCGCTTTTAACGAATTCGATGGTAAATTCATTTTAAAAGATGGAATATAATAAATCATATTTTGGCAATTCACATGGTACCCAATTATTCCTCCTGTTTTCAGACAAGAAAAAGTAAAGTTTAAACTGAAACCAACCATAGCATTTTAGAAAATTCGTTTACAAAGCAATATTACCCATTTCCACCAAGCACACGGCAACAATCATACACATTTTCACAAAAAACTAAAATCACCTACACAACGCAAAACGGTGACTGTAAAGTAAACTTTTAGGAACATTTCCACAGTATAGTTAACAACTAGCAGTGTTTGCGAAGTAAAAAAATAAAAAAAACAATGACGCATTCCCCCTGGTGTAGATTTAAAAGGCAGCAGCTTTGTCAAATTGTAACAAGTCTTTGCTTTGTTCTAGCTTACAGTTTATATATGAACGCTCCTTTTGAGTTTAAAAGGTAAAGTTTGTCAATTATTTGAGCTAAAATTAATTTAAGTTGCCATGATGTTTACGTGTGTGGTTTTTTATTTAGATTTTAAATAGCGGTCTACTTAACTAAAGATTAGTTTTTCGTGATTGTCAGTAAAAACTAAAATCTATTTGTCATCTTATGTGACCTGAGATCTTTCAAGTATTTTTTTTTTTAATTTTTGCTTTGAAAATATTTTGTATTCATTTAAATACCTATCTAGTGTCAACATGCATAGAGTTTACAAGAAAAAGCCTTCTTAATCGCATTAAAATGAATTTCATAATGTTACTTAGCTACATAAAAAAAACTACGACATCTGTATAAATTAAATTGAAACGCAATATGTGAATAAACGTAGAATAAAACATATTTATAAGTTAAAAAGTATTTCCAAATTCCATCCTTTTATTCATGTAAAAATACAAGTCTATAAAATAATATTTTTTTTTAGATTGATTGACGAATGCGCTAACTTAACCGATGCAACAAAAAGATTTGCTCGAATATCCGTACAGTTAGCGCGGTATTATTTTTATTCCCGGAGGCTTAACTGAGCTCTCATGGCTTTATTTATCTAGTATGTTATAGTTATTTATAGAAGCATAGTCGTATCGATTAAAAGTTTGAATTATTAAGTTTGTTTTACAAATTAAACATCACATTGTAAGTAGAGCATTTATGTCCAGTGTGTGTACAAGACCACAATATAAATACAATACAAAAAAGAGCATGTGTCCCGAGCACACGTGTCAGAAGCGAAACTTCTTTTGCAAGATTCAAAGATACCAATATTACTCGATGACTTGACGGTATTAGCATGACGCGACCAT
Organism: Colias nastes; assembly: GCA_907164665.1. Taxonomy (NCBI): domain Eukaryota; kingdom Metazoa; phylum Arthropoda; class Insecta; order Lepidoptera; family Pieridae; genus Colias; species Colias nastes. Next base: position 30,398 of record CAJQZM010025435.1, read on the forward strand.
GAAATTTTACTCTCAACGTGCTTAAAGAAATTTCTCTTTAAAAGACGAAGAAAAGTAGGTAAGTAAACCTAAAATAAACGTGCAAAAAAATTCCTTTTTTTTATCTTTAATATGTATTTACATTCCAATACAAACTCTTATCTTATATAACACCCTCATCAAAATCTATCTACATAATTAAAAATTTATACACATACCATAATGACATACGAACAAGCTGTAACACAGAATTTAAAAGCTCAAATAATGTTTAACACAAAAGTTGGCACAGCTAATGGGAGCGTCGTGCGAAGCGGATATCCCGTAGACTTCGCGCGACTACTTCCGTAGGAAACCAGTGATAAGCGAAGCGATAAGCGAAGCTATAAGCGAAGCGATAAACGAAGCGATAATCGAAACGATAATCGAAACGATAAGCGAAGTTATAAGCGAAGCGATAAGCGAAGTTATAAGGGAAGCGATAAGCGAAGCGATGAATTGAATGTATTTTACCAAATTAATAAACAGGCTAATTTATAAGGACAAATGAGAATGATAAATAGATTTTAAATTTATAATGGTTGGCTTTGATAATTTTAGTGCTCGTAATTTATATAGTAGTTCATTATAATTATTGTCACAAAACTGTTTATTGTGTAGGATGTCACAAAAATATACAAAGGTTCTCAAAATATTAAATTAGAAGTAGGTTGGTAATATTTTAATTGAATTGCGTTATTTTCTTTAATATTCTTTCAAATAACTTTAAAGTACCTATACACACTATAATATAAGCATAATATTTTACAGGTTTTTTTTAAAAAGATATGCAAATGCTTAAAGTTTTAAATAAATGAGATAAAATCGCTCCTCTTACCTCTAGCGCCCATTTGTTTGCGCAGCCATTTAGCTATTTACATTACAAAAATATTGATAGATGGCGCGCATGTTGCAGAAATGTTGTAAAATAACTCATTTCTTGTTAACATTACAACAGAAACGGATGGAAATAGAAAATATTCGTATATTCTGAATCTTCCTTCCTATCCTATGCTACTAATATTATAAATGCGAAAGTTTGTGAGGATGGATGTATGTGTATGTGTTTGTGTACCTATGTATGTTTGTTACTCTTTCACGCAAATACTACTGAACCGATTACAATGAAAGTTAGCACACATATAGAGGCGGAAAGCTAGTAACTAAATATTTCATAACAATGCGCTTTTGAATACTATTTCTGTTGGTATGTTGCAATGTTACATATGCGGGAGTTACAAAATAATCTAGGTCTTATCCCCATCTGGTACCAATTTTTATTTATAATGGCAACACAGTTATATCAATTATGAATATACTTATCTACTATTAAATCTAATTCGCAGCTAGTTGCTTCAGAACCGGCCGCGTTGACCTGTAAACACTTATTTTATTTAGGTAACTTGCTACTGTTGAAATAATTTTCAAATCCGCAAGCGGAATTTATTTAGTATAAACCAACTACCCAAAAATCCTTCCTTAGTAGTTAGTATTGAAAATCTCCGCATCTGCTCTATATTAAACCAATTAATTTTACTGTTAAGTTTAACACAGTATTTCATGCTAGTAACATCTATATAATGGAAAAATGCACATATTTTTCCATACGACCGCTTTCTTTAAGTCGAGATGCTATCTACAACCACTAGTCTATTCAACGCCTAAGAGCCCTCTGCTTTGATACAAAGAATAAATCGACCATTAAAATATACTTATTGAAGAACAATGTAATATTTTTCCATGATAAAGAACTTAAAAGTAACCTATATAATATTGCAAGCGATTATCTATCTTAAAACAACTGATAAGGGTTGTAATTCGATTACAGAAACATAAAACAATATGCAGTTGGTTATTTCAATAGAACAATATAGTTTGCTGCACAGCTTGTTAGCAACTTAAACACATTTTAGCTAATATAAGTTATGAAATTATTATTAAAATTATTCCTTTAATATAATAAATAATATTTTGCATCAATATAAAGTTTAATAAAACGCGTAGAGTCTACTACAAGAAGCACCATAATTGCTCTTTTAAATATAATTATTAATTACCTTCCTAATATTTACATAGTACATTCTCGCAATTCCTACATATTTGCCTTTTTGAAACAAAGAACGAAAAATCTTTTATGCATGATAAAAAAGCACTTAAAAAAACTATAAAAAATCGGAAAATAGCGGTCTTATCACTCAGGTAGTGATCTCTATCAGGCTCATAATAAAAGAAAATGCAAGCTTCTTTATACATTGCACGAATGCCAATATATTCTTGAATTCGTTTTCTCCCAACAATGTCTCGAACATTCTAAAAGGAACCTAACCTTACCTTTTTATTTCACGGCCATCGACATAATTAGGAAGGTGAAAGCTATATATCTTCTATATATCTAGCTATATTATGTTCGTAGTACTTCGTAGTGTGGACATGTGTCCAGTTATTTATTAGATGTTAAAGGTCAGGGTTGACTTATATCAAGTTCAGGTACGTTCATTTTGTTGTAAATCTTTGTATGGTTAATAAAAATCACTATATAAGCCTTGACATCGAGAGAAATCTATGAAAAGCACTCAAAATATGTGTTCAAAATACTCAATATGTGACAGAAAATATAGATGACTAGCTTTCCGCCCGTGGCTTCGGCCGCTTTATCTGAAACCTAATAAGTTATATATACAAAAACCTTCCTCTTGAATCACTCTATCTATTAAAAAAAAACGCATCAAAATCCGTTGCGTAGTTTTGAAGATTTAAGCATGCAAAGGGACATAGGGACAGAGAAAGTGACTTTGTTTTATACTATGTAGTGATAGATAGTAAGTTATGCTATTGCCTTCATCTTGTATGTTGTAATAACTCAATAAGTACCTCTTGGAAGTTGGAGTATTTGAAAGGAGTTGTGCAGTGTGCACACTGCACATGTCAGCTTTGTCTCTACATGTCTCTATAATTCTATGTGTTTTTAAAAGCGAAAATAAATGCGAAAATAAATGTTATTTGATATTTCAACATTTACCCCATACTATTATTACAAATAATGCCTATTCATAAGCACAACAAAAATCAGTTATGTGTAAGACTTCTTCAGGTTTGTAAGCTAATAAAATTAAACTGTAGATATAAATGTAGAAACTACCCTATATAAAATACGCCTACACATTATATTAAAACAGACCATATTACAATTTACTCGTATAACTATTACGAGCTTATCAAACCACTATTTCAATAATCAGAACCAGTATCCGCAAATCTAATAAATTCTACAATCTAGGAATAGGTAACACATATTTTGAATTAATCAATACAAGCTAATTACACGGTTGCGGTCGTTACTATATTGGCCATTTGCGCGTGATAAATCGAAACTATTTGCGGCTTTCTTTAAATATTAACAATACACAATGTTCGGAGAAAAATAGTTTAACATATTATGTAGGAGGGAATTTGTAACAATTGTACGTGGTTAATAGTAATTACATGGTAAATAATTCGTTTTAGATATTTTCAGTTCGTGTGTAAAACTTTAACCACAGAATATATAATAGTACTAATAGTTAGGGTGCATTTCCACCAGAGATGTGCTATGCAGCTATGCTAAGAAAATGTAATAGCTATGCTATAAACTATGTGACCGTTTCCACTAATGCTATACGCTATGCGCATTGATGAATATATAATATGATTGGTGAATAACTGAATAACGCATCCAGAGCAACGTGGCATAGCACATCTCTGGTGGAATAGCACCCTTAATGTTAAACTTAATTAATTATGAATGAATTACGTCTACATTTTTGATTTAATTTTAGAATACATAACGGCCTTCCTTTAAATAATAACAAACGTATAATTATTAATATAACTTTAACAAATGCCAACAATTCATAAACTGTCAACCAAAAACAATTGTCTTGCAACTCGTCAGAAGTTTTTTAATAATCCGGGGCAAATCAAATTCCATGGACATACCTACGGGGATCCTTCACATACATGGTCCAATTTAAATATCCCCTGAGGCAGTCCGGGACAAGGGAGGTAACTCGTTTCAAAGTTATCTTGTTGATTTTCGAGTTTTTTACTTGAAAGGATGATAATTGCCCTGAACTGTAGCTACCGTATTATATTAAAGAGTAGGAGGGAGTCTTTGTCGTTATGGTCTTGGATTTTTAAACATACTTTTGCATTAATTATAAGCAAATCCTCTGCTCTATGGGACAATTTTATGTTATGTAAATGTATGGAGATCTGAATCGATTTTTAAGTGCTGTAAAATACTAGTAATTAAGTACCTAAAATACGTTAACATTAATAACCTTATTCGGAATCTTTAATAATACATAATCTATTGAAAATATTTGATATATACTATAACATAAACAGAATAAACAACTACAAAGTTACAACATAAATAAAATAACATACATTTCGAATATAATCTCTCTAAAACTTAAGCTACAAAGACCCTATTAATTTTGCAGTTAACACCTCGAAAGCAAGAGCGAGCGCGACTAAGAAATTCACTAAAATTGTAACTTCCAAGCAATAAAGATTAATAAAATAGTGCACAAGACACCTAATTACTTTAACTCGAAAAACGAGTTCGCCAAGAAGTCGGCAATTGGATAAGACATTTCACGTCACATGATAGAATGGATTATGCAGATAGTTGGAAACGCATAATTAAAGTTCAAGTCACTTGAATGAGTTAATTTTGAACGCTATTGTACAATGGGACTGAGTTTTTGAAATGGTATGTACAGTCAGCAACGTAGTACTGATTTAGTTCGCGCCACGAATATGTACAGTCAGCAACGTAGGCCGTAGCACTGATTTAATATGCGCTTTGAAAGATTAGATTTGGTAAAGGAAAGAACGATTGTACTACAGGGTAAAATATTCTATATAATATAGATAGTGCTTGAAAATATGAAGTTGTTCGCAACACAAGTTCACTGATTTACTATTACAGCAGACGATGCATGATATCTTGAAGTCGCACAGTTATGTACAGTCAACAACATAAGTCAATAAATTTAGTACTACAGTTTGTGAATACTTACAGTATAATGCCAATCATTATTGATAACTGCTAAGCTTACTGCTAAGGCATAATTATGAGTTAAAACTAAACAGTCTTCTGTCTTGCTTTATCAAGTACTTGGAAGTTGTTCTTTTGCCTAACATTGTAAGAGTATTAGAGTAGGTATAAATCTACGCTCTCACCCGTTCAGAGATAATTTATTGCACATATTTTTAACATTTTTAGCTTCTAAAGTAGGATACAGGTGGCCAATGTAGACAGGTACACCGTACACTAAGTACGGACTAAACTTACAGTTTTTAGAGCAGCTGCGTCTAATTAACAATTAGGTCAACTAGGAATTGCTTCGTAATCCCTAAAATGTATTGTCACCATGACGGTGCACTAACTTTTTTAATCTTAATTTCTATGAGGGTACTTGTCGAAAGGGTGTTCGTATTTTTGGATAATTTGGGATATTTTATTAATTTCATGTTTAAATTATTTTTGTCTTAGTAAGAGCTTGCCGGTTCTTATCTTCTCCATAGATACTGCTTTCGGTGGTGGTAAATGTTAAAATATGTTAATATGACGATTCAAAAGTGCTTCTAGAAGAAGTCTAATTGAATAAATAAATGTTTGAGTTTGACATATTATTATAAATGTGCATGTAAATAGCTGTTTTAAATACTGTTTGTTTGTCTATCTTTTATGTAGCACTGGGATTATTTTCGGTATTAGAGATACTTTCAATGGCACTATCTGATAATTTCATTTGACAACGGAGGCGAAGCCGTGTGCCACAGCTGATAATAATGTTGAATTAATAAAAACCAATAAAAAATATATTATACAATCCGAGACACTTAAAACAGAGGACCCACTTAGAGTTAGGTAAGAACGAAAGTTTTCGTCCCTAAAATGTTATGATAAGTGACCTCTCGGGCCTGGGCTCGTTTTGCGTAACGTTATAAATGTAATTTGCGAATAATTAAATTAGCTTAATGTTTATTGATGGATATTTTCCTCTATTCGCCGGAATTGGGTCGCCATTTTGAATTCCGGCTATTTTAAATTTTTGAGACTGACAAAATCTTTTCGCGGGCTTATTTTTTGTTAAATTATTGAATGACAAGCACTCGTTCGTGATGGCAATGAAACAATTATGAATAACATGGCGATTGGCATCACTTTATTATTATTTCATTTATTGTTCGGTTTAAACATTTTTTTAATCAACATAGCTGTTGTCAGTTCTTAGATGAGTTTATTCTTTATTCATTACAATATGGAAACGTTAGATACGATAGCGTATATTCCTATACGCGCCATCTTTTTCTTATCCCTACCACGCGTGATTCGACGTATTTCTGTAAAGTTGCATATAGTAAATTATTTTTTAAAAAATAAGGTCATAAAGAAGTTTCACTTCTTACGTGTGTAATACACTAGTATACACGCACACATTTTTTTTTTACAGATCCACTTAATTGATTTTAATAGTTAATGAAGGGTAAAAATACATTATTATAAATACATCAGTTAGGTACGTACCTACTCCTAAAAAAACTTTTCTTGTAATTCATATTATGAGTCAAAAGAAGCTATTGAATATTTTGGTAAACAACCCATAGAAACTGAATTCAACAAAACACCTAAATCCCCAATTTTCTAGTTAACTAAACTCCTAAAACGGAAATTGAGCCAAAGAATATAAATTTTAATAAAGGATATCAATTTTAATAAATGAAATCACAGCCATTACAGATCTTAACCTAATAACTGACGCAATCTAAGAATTTCACTACTCCAGCATTCTGTTAATAACTTTAATTTACAAAGTATCTTTCTTATTCGATACTTTGTTTTACGATTCGATTTAGAGAATACTTTTGTTCTAGATCCTTCTATATCATGTTTTACTTAGGAATACCTATTTCCTACTTTTGTGATAATATAATTTAAAAAGTAGTCATATGAACTAATTAATAACTTCTTCTACACATTATAGTTATTGTATATACATATAATATATTAGGGTTGTTGAGGAAGTGATTATGAGGAAGAGGAGGAGGAAGAGGAATTTTCACACGCAAATTTAGGGGACGCGGATGAGGATGAGGATATTTTTTTGAGGAAGAGGATGCGGATGAGGAAGCGGAATAGGAAGCGGATGAGGACGAGGATGATAGGAAATTATAATCAAAATTAAAAATTAAAAAATTAAAACAAAAGCCACTCTCCTGTCTGTACATATTGATATTTTAACTACTAGCAAAATTGCCCCTTTGTCATAAAAAAGCATCTTACTCAGTGTTCATATTCAATAAAAATATTAATTGGTCCAACAGTTTTCGAGCTTATTAATTGCAAAAAAATATTATATGCAGAAACAGGCAAGTAACAGCGCGGGTGGCATGGTCTCGCTCGCCCGATCGCGAATTTACAAAGCCTAGCCTATATTATACTATACTATTTGAGTCACGAGTGGGACTCAGATATGATTTTGTTTATGCATATTACTCGACAAAACCTAATCTGTCTCAGTAAGAAAGGTGACTATAATCGATTGGATTTTGTCGATATATTTTCATACATTACATACGAATAAAACCTAGTCGAATAGAGTCTTACCTTACTTATCTTAATGATCATATCATTATCGACTTTAAAATTCGATATTCATGAAGTCCTACTGATGTTTATCATAGCATTTTTACCCCTAAACATAATAACATAATATTTACTCAGAAAGAAACATTTACTAAAGAATGTGTGTCAAAAGTCATTTTAAATTAAAAAACAAACAAGTTGTTAAAGCTTACATAATATTATGTACCAGTTAGTTTTTTTTTAGTGGGAATCGCTCTAATTCGTTTCTGGCACTATAGTTCTGTGGTTTCTGGTACTCGCCGGCTGCGAATTTAAAGGTAAGACTCGGCCGACTAGGTTTTGTTCATATGTTAAGTTTGAAAGTATCTCAACAAAAGCTAATCCATTTGAGTCACTTTTTTACTGAGATGGATTGGGTTTTGTCGAGTTATATGCATAAACAAAAGCTCATCATCAAGCTCAAATAGAATATAGGCTTTGTATATTCGCCGCCGGATCGGATCGGCCCGGCGCGGCATCGCGCTGCAGCGAGTGCGTTGTCGTAGATACGGCATCCTCATAAATTTCCTCTAAATTTTGAGGAAGCGATAGCGGAAGAGGAATTTTTTGATTTAATTTTTGAGGATGCGGTAACGGTTGAGGAACCCAAAATATTGCGGAACTTTCGCATTATGAGGAAGCGGAAGAGGAATCCTCAACAACCCTATAATATATCATCACGCTACGACCAACAGGAATGTAGCCGCACGGGGGTGAAACCGCGCGGAGCAGCTAGTTATATTATAAAGCTGAAGAGTTTGTTTGTTTGTTTGAACGCGCTAATCTCGGCAACTACAGGTCCGATTTGAAAAATTCTTTCGTTTTTAGATAGCCCATTAATTGAGGAAGACTTTAGGCTATATAAAACCGCGGAGCACAGCTAGTAATAGATATAATATCGATAATTTAATTAAAAGACATCATGTGCGACTGTCGCGTTACAGTAGGTATAATATTATTAAAATAGGTAGGTTAATATATTATTAGATATGTCTACGTGTGGTCAACTTGTTCTATTACAATCAAATGTACTAGCCCTTGTTGTTTTCTGACAATATAGCAAGCATAGGGGAGAGCGGGGATGAAAGTCACATTTTTTACTTTTTTTATGTAACTTCCAAAATACGTTGTTTAGGAATGATATTTGTATACCAATAATAGAAATAAACGTATTTTTGTGTAATATTATCAGTTGTAGAAATATTTTGTATTTTCACTCTAAAGAAAAATGTGACTTATAACCCCGGGTCAGGGATGGTTGTCACAATGCCTAGGGTAGGTAGTCACATACTAAATAACAGGCAATTTATAAATAGAAAGTCACTTTTTGGTCTTATAATTTTACGGAATAGTTTTTAATTAAGAACTCTTAACCAAATGAAACCGTGTCTACGGTCTTTATTTCAGTCTGAATATTAAGAATCACAATTTTAGCAAATAATAATAATCGTGAGTCAATATAGAGTCATCAAGGATAGATGGACTTCCAGCAGGTTTGTTAGGGTGATTTTCCGGTGTTGATTGAAAATTTACGGCTGAAACAAACAACCTCAAAACGCAAATAAAGTCATCTCGCATACAGGGGGCTGGTTGATATGTGACAACCAGCCCCCGAAAATTTAGAAAAATAAAATTGAAAATAAATTCCGATCAATGAATACCTATCTAAAAAACTATACTACGATATTATAAAACACATTTCATCATCATCAAATGAACTGAAAGATTATTACTGTTAAACAAGAACGTATAATTACGAGGTTCGACACAGCAGCACAAAAATTTACTTTTGCTGTGCGAAAACAATAAACACGTGTGAGGCCCTCACGGCAGATCGGAGCGGTCTGACGCGAAGTTGGGACAGCGTTGTCACTGTATCGCTCTTGCCACGCTGTTCAACAGACTTATTCGATAGTTCAGTTTTGTGTTAAGACCGCTGTGACAACCAACCCGTGAGACAACCAAACCCGGTCTCCCCTACAATCAAAACTTTTCCTTGTAATAGGAGTATCTAGACTTTTCCAACTTGTTCCATTATTATAGGAACTTTCAACATTAGGAACTATTTTAACTTGAAGAATATGTATTATTATTAACTAACTACTAAATTATTATTTCTTGTCGCTGTATATTCAGGTATAGGGTTATAATTTTTGGGTTTGGGGCCGGTTTATAACACAGAGGCCATATTATATTTATGACAACTATTATATTATCTATATTATAATTATTAAGTGGTAAGTATAATTATTATCTCTATATTATAAAGAGATTAAGTTTGGTTTGTATATTTTAATTATTGTAGATAATAACGACCTAAAACTGTTGAACAGTTTATTTCATTTTTTATTTTTTTTGCTGAACTGCATTCACAGGTGGCAAGAGGCAAGGCGTTGCCAGTTTGGCAAAAACATGCTGGTTCAAATACCGCCTCGCCTCGGGATGGAGCTTTTTCTTTTTTTTTTTTAATTATCGCTTATGTAACTAAATGGTATGAAACTAAATATTGTTTAGCCAAACCGCAAGCGGTATGTTGATATATTGCAAGTCGCTTACCTACTATAAAGCTATTTCCTGAATATTATCTCTATTCCTGAATGGGATAAAGGAACTAAACTGTTTATCTTATTTCGAAGTCAAAACATGAACTTTATTAATCAAATCGATTTTGGATGTGCTTTAGGTATATGGATAGAATCCTATAATACCATAGGTACTTATAGATATATTTTTTGTTAAATTTGATTTTTTTAGTATAAAACTTAAACTTATTATAAATATTGTATTAATATTGATGTTTTATAAAATTTAAAGTAGGTACCTACCTACCTACCTACTTACTCATAGTCAGTTTAAATATAATTCACGCAGTCGATTGAAAAACTTATAAAACCGCCATTTTAAAGTTCAAATCGTGAAGCTTTCAACTCAAGATGCGATGGATATCGGTAGTATTTAATGAGTCTCAGAGAGGTTTCAGTTGTTTGACAATCGATTAACTGCCTTGAATGTCAGAAATTAACATTCATTTTCATTTGACTGTTTACCATCCTCTTCACAGTAGTATTTTCATCCATTTTAAAGGTTCGTTTAAATTTTTATATGTTATCTGTATCTTTTAATAATTGTAGATTACCTATATGTTTTCGTTTTATCTGTATTCTGTAATGTGGTACGTATATGGATGATAATTCATTATAAATATATTTTTTTTTATTCCATCAATAAGTAATATTGGTACTTAAGTGTAAAATTGGCATTTTTTCTACTACCTAAGTATAATAAAATACCATGTTTTTTGATACTTCAAATCACACTATACTGTTACAAAACAGAATCTTATGGAGTTTCTTGCCGGTTCTTCTCCATAGATACTGTTTTCCGAATCGGTGGTAAATGTTAAAAATATGTAAAAATATGACGTTTCAAAAGTGCTTCTCGAAGAAGTCTAATTGAATAAATAAATGTTTGAGTTTGAATCAATGTTCGTTCTAGAATAGTTTAAACTTTTAGGTCCGAAACAACACGTGATAAATAACTTCAACCACATTATCAATTAAATCAATACCTATTTAATTAAAGATAACATCAAGCTTTTAAACTTGTCACACATAGAACTTACAGCGACATAATTCACAAGTTAAATCGACTAAGTTAAGTTTCATGCATGAACTCAAATTTTAACTTAAATTTAACAACTTAAGTCTTTATTCTACTTTCTTGAGTTCCTTCGTTACTTTAGTTAGGTATTTCGGTTAGGTATGATTAAATGCTTTTATGGATTACTAGCTTTCCGCCCGCGGCTTCGCCCGCGTTTTGAAAGAAAAACCCGCATAGTTCCCGTTTCCGTGGGATTTCCGGGATGAAACCTATCCTATGTGTTAATCCAAGTTACCCTATATATTTGTGCTAAATTTCATTGTAATCGGTTCAGTAGTATTTGCGTGAAAGAGTAACAAACACACAAACACACACACACACACACATCCTCACAAAATTTCGCATTTATAATATTAGTAGGACGGAATATATTCCACTTCAAATAATATGAAGTTTTAAAGAAATCTTAAATCTGATATTATTTAGGTGCTAAGATATGTAGACCGTAGTTGCGTATCAGATTCATCAGGATCAGCTATGAATTATTGTCAAACGCGCGAAGTTTAATTTCGTTTTAAAATTTTGATACTTTTTAAGTAGGTACCTAATGCTTAAAATCTTGTGCTTGCAACAAAAATTTTGACGGACACTAGGAAATTTATTTTAGTTTATTTTTGAATTTGATTAAGTATGTAGGTATTTAGGTGATACGAAGTAGGAATAATTTGGATACGAAATTACGCCATATGATTTGAGTAGTTTTTGGTTGTCTCCATTTATTATCATAATAAATAATCACAACTTATTAATTATTATTATTAATATTTAAAATGTAGGTTTATAAATAAAACGACTAATTATTCTAAATAAGTATTTATTATCTAACAAAAACAATAAACATATTCGAAAATAAAATTTCACAAAACAACGAGTCAAAAAAATTAAGCTTAGACCAAGAGATGTTGAATACTTTTAAATGCAATATTGGAATAAGAACACTTGAAACTTATGCTAATAAATATTTAAGACACAAATATTATTACATAGTTATTTTTTCACATTAATACAACTTATGTCATATAATCATATTGTTTAATACTTTGAATTCAATATTTTTACGCACTTACTGATTTATTTAATTTAAAAAGGCAAATTTATTGCTTCCGTGCGAAATCATCTTTTTATTAATAATATTAATTTTATGACAATTAAAGTGATATAGCAAAAAAGTAAACATCAAAAAGGTGGCTGTTAGTAAAATAACGATTTTCGTGTTCTTAAAGTAATACAAAAGTCAGTCGAAAGCAATTTGTTCACGATACAGAAAATGATTATCTATACTTATAATAAATCTGTAGAGAGGCCAATTCTGTACATGAAATATATTTAAAAAAAAACTATGAAGGGGTGATAAGGGATCGCTACTGATGCCAAAAATGCAATCAGTAAAATTTTTGTCTGTCTGTCTGTCTGTCTGTCTGTCTGTCTGTCTGTATATTCGTTATAGAAACAAAAACTACCCGACGGATTTTAACTAAATTTGGCACAATTATTCTTCATACTCCTGGGCAGGTTATAGTAAAAGAATCATGTAAATCGGTGTAGAAACACCAAAGTTATACATGAAATACGTTATAAGTCATCGCGCGTGAATACAGAATCATGCCATAAGGATTATTTTTGTGTATCAGTTGCCGCGTTCGACGCGCTGCGCGGCGGGAGCTATAAAAATTAAAAAGGCGGCGGGTCTGCACCCGTTTCGCATTGTCACGGCATCACGTGTGAATGGCTGAACCGATTTCGATTATTCTTTTCTATTATATTCCTTGAAGTACGAGGATGGTTCTTATGTAGAGAAAACGTAAATATGTACCACGGGCGAAGCCGGGGCGGACCGCTAGTAATTAATAAAGTGTTTGTTGACTCTTAGCCTATAAACACTTAAACTGCTTGCGTGTATATTATGTATTTATTTCTGGATCTGAAAAATATAAAATATATTAGTTAGTAAAGTCTCACATATAAATTTATAAATTAAGACAAAACGGTTTTGACATTTCAATAGTCGATTATTTTTATTATTTGATGACAGTTGTTATTTTTTCTCAAAAAAAAAATAGAGCGCGTGTGCCGAGCACATAGAAGTGAAACTTCTTTGGCAAGATTCAAAGATACCTATTCGCCTTACTCCATAACAGTATTGCCATAACGCAACCTGAAAATTTAACTCTCAACGCGCATAAAGAACACTACCTTCGCGCGTCCTACGCACATTATTTGCGCGTAACTAAATCTGTATTTTATAGTAGGACGCGTGAGAGATTAAAAAAAAATTTTTTTTTCTTTTTTTTTTTGTCTACTCACAATCACTGCGCTTTAGCATCCTCGATCTT
>CAJQZM010025436.1:0-30154 GCA_907164665.1 Colias nastes
ATGTACAGAATTGGCCTCTCTACAGATTTATTATAAGTATAGATTTGGATCATTTTAACGATTATTTTCTACCAATTATTGCATCAATATTAGATTTACATTTAAAATCTATTCTACGTATTTAAGTAGCAATAGTACATTACCTATATAATTTTATTGTTTGATCGAATTATGAGTATCCTTATAGAGTATTGTTCTATATATTTATTATTAAATATTCTAAATATTCACTGGAACAGATGTAAAATGTCGATACATTTACATTTGATTTGTTAAGTCACGTTAAAATTTATCTTAACCAATTACGTGACGATAAAATATTGCTTTGGAATGTGTATTTTCAAATACAAATTTCTTTCATTTTCTCATTCTAATTCTAATTAAAATGTATAAAAATGTAAAATTAATGGATACAATAAAAAAACTATAATAATGACTAAGACATGCGTTGTTCATTTACCAATAAAATAATCGTAGTTATTTAAATAGTCGTCTAATTGTAATACTATTGCGTAATTAGACAAGTTTTTGATATAATATCTGAGTATGATATTACGTGTTATGGGCTTTCTTCACAATGGGCAGCGGTTCAGCGAATAGAGGCCCCGATCACGATAGTGTAGAGGGCCTAAATGTCTATGATAAGCCGTCATTGTAGATGTTTATTCATAATCACCGTAGTAATGGTGGCAAGCATCGACGGTGATTTGTTGGGCCAACGCTGCCCATTGTGAAGAAGGCTCATTGTTGTAATACTATTGCGTAATTAGACATCTTTTTGACATATCCAAATAGATATTCGTGAATCAAACGAATTTGGTATCAACACATATGCGTTTAAAACCTCGATATCTCAAACATTGATAGAATGGAATACCGTCAAACGGTGATTATTGACCAATAGGATTCGAGAGATGTTCAAACCTCAATATGGTCGTCGGGTAATGGCGGGTTCTTGAGTTTCTTGGGATTCAAGATGGATGGCTTCTGTGTGCGTGTGTGCCATACGTACACTTTGGTGCAGTTGTCCGCGAGGGGCTCTAGTTCGTCCTTTGTTGTTACGTATTTTAAAATCTCGCTTTCCTGAAATTTTAGATACAAAGGGTTAGGAGTAGATCTATAAAAATACGCGTTTTATAATTTAGTATTTTCAATATAGTCGTTTCTAAAGCATGGTAATACAGTGAAAATAATACTTAAGTCTATTTTGTGAAAAACCTAACCAAATCCAAATTGCTCTTTGCTTTACTTATAGAACGTTATGGTTTATAACGGATCGAACATTTTCTTTTACAGCGTTTACACATAAGATTTGGACGCATTCACACAACTTGTATCTACCAAACTGGATAGCGAATAGAAATAATGTAAAGATTTCAGCATTAAAATCTAGGTTCAGTCCCAGCTTGATACTTCAGCCCTTATGAGAACAAAAAAGCGAACCAAACGATAACGAGTGCCATAAATAATTTTCGTTACATTTTATACATTCCTTGGCATAATTATTTCCAAGAAAATTGAGTAAAATTTCGAATAAGCATATGTGTGTTCCACATTAAATAACTTTACCTAAATGAAAGTTTGTCACGCATGTAACGACCTTGCTTTTAATTAAACTGTTTTTTTTAATACACAATTGTTAATAACAATTAGATCGTTATATTTTAGGGCACAGATTTTTACGCTAGAGGGCGCGGTGAAGTAAACACAACTGTAATTGTGCTCCGTAATTAAAAATTATTTATAAATGTTATTACTGCGTTTTTAAGTGAAAAGTACATGAATTGGACAGAACTGTGTTGGCATAAGTCAAATAAAAGTGTGAAAACCCGTGGAAAGTGAATAAACATTTACAAATCAGACTATTTAAACTTGAAAATATCAGCTGATGTTCAAAATGACAGTTTAACTTTTCAAAACATTAAGTGCAAGTGAAACATCGTTATTAAAACTGGGAAATGTAAAAAATCTTCAGAACATTTTATAAAGTGCGAGCAAATTCCATGAAGTGCATAATTCTACAAATAAGACATTATTAGAAAATATGCATAATCATTCTCATTAAGAATAACGAAAACATTTATCTTTTAACGCCATCTAGCGAAAAAATCAATAACTTAACGCAATTAAGATAACGACATCTAACGAATAGATCCTTAATTACGGAATAAAGTCCATAGATAACTAAGTACTGATACAAAGAACTTCTAACAGAGGGCGTTAAAATGTCGAATATAGAACAGTTGATAAAAGAATTACGAATTGATATAAAAAACGACTCCGAAGAATCCTTAAAAAAAGTAGAACAAAGAATTACGAATAAAATTAATGAAAACATAGACTCAAAATTTAAAACTATTCAAGAAGACATCGAAAAATTGAAGAAAACAAATGCTGAAAATGAATACAGATTTTTAGAAATAGAAAAATGTATAAGAATTAGAAACTTAATATTTTTTGGGGTACAAGAGCAAGAAAAAAGTTACGAAGAATTAGAAAAAATTATTTTAAACTTAATTACGTCGGATATGAACATAAACTGTCACAAGACTGAGCTGCAAATTGTTAAGAGATTAGGAAAAAGAACAGAAAATAAAATTAGACCTGTAATTGTCACTTTCAGCACCTTTGGAAAAAAACTATGCATAATGAAAATGAAACACAATCTAAAAGAAAAAAATATTTACATAAAGGAGGATTTCCCACCGAAAATATTAGAAATAAGAAAAAAATTACAGGAACAACTTCATAAAGAGAGAGAAAACGGTAAAATAGCATACATTCGTTATGATAAATTAATTGTGAAAGAACCAAGTAACAGAGACAATCAAGACAAAGTTAACTTTAAACACAGCGGGAACAATACAAAAAAGAGAGAGCTAGAAGTTACACCGCCTTACCATTCAGGTGGACATGATAATAATAAGAAATATCAAATCGCCAAGAAGAACAAGATTCGATCCTATCCATCTCAGAGTAACCAGTATTCTATGAAACATTATATAATAAACAAAAATAAAAACTCACCCCAAATCAAACCAACAACTTCTATCTCATCAGATTCGGAATAACAATTAATAAAGCCCCCCAATTTGACAAAAACATCATTCACCCCCTCAAATAGTAAAGATTTACCTCAACATATTAATAATTATACACCTCCCCCACAACGGTTAGTCACCGCGGGGGCAGTAGACTGCAACCCTCCAAATTACATGAAAATAAAAAATATATACATATCCACGTTTAACGTACGTTCCTTATCAAGTGAAGTCAGGCTCTTAGAGTTAGAGTATGCATTGTCACCAATAAAATGGGATATAATCGGTATTTCGGAAGTAAGAAGAAATGGATTTAAAATTGAAAATAGAGGTCGCTACATATTATATTACTTTGGAAAAACAAAAGGCGAAAGAGGAGTAGGATTCCTAGTTAAAAAACAAAGTTACTTAGAAACTATAAACTTCATTGGGATATCTGACAGAATAGCATTACTGCAAATTAAAATATTATTTACCTTATATACTATCATACAAGTGTACGCGCCTACGGAAAACTCAAGTGAAGAAGAGCTCCAAACTTTTTATACTGACTTAGAAAACGCAATATCTCAATGTAGCAAGAAAGTTATAATTATGGGCGACTTCAACGCAAAAATTGGACAAACAGAGGATAACGAGGAAATGGTTAGAGGTATATATGGCTATGGCACAAGGAATAGTAGAGGCCAACGTCTAATAGATTTTTGTTTTCAATATAAATTTAAAATATTAAATACAATCTATAAAAAACCGAACAGTTTAAAATGGACATGGATGGCACCCAATAATAAAGTAAAAAATGAAATCGACTTTATTATTACTAATATACACAAAAATGTGAGCGATTTGAGTGTATTAAGTCGAGTTATACACCCGAGTGACCACCGCATGGTAAGAATGACTCTATGTACCAAATCAAGAAAAATATCGCGTTCACGCTATTCGCAATCTACAACAAAACATATTGAATATGATACATTAAAAAGCCCGTTTAAACTATGTCTGCAAGAGTATGATACGGTACAAAACCTTTACGACGATATTGAAAAAAACATGCTGCAATGTTTGAAAAAACCAAGCGTAAATTCTACAACTACACGAAAATGTCAAATAATTACTGAGGAGATCATTAAGTTAAAACAACAGAAACATATATTAAGAAATAAAACTAATAAAACTCGTGAAGAAAAATATAAACTAACATATCTATATAGAACAATTAATAAAAAAAATAAAGGAGAATTTAAAAAATTATCGATTACAAATATTTGAAAATCATTTAAAACAAACAGGTGGCATAAAAAAAGCGAACAAGGTTTTAGACAAAACAAAACAATTAATGACACATCTGACCACTCCTACAGGCTCTGTTACCACACACAGAAAACAATTACTGGATGTTGCCACAACGTTTTACAAAAACCTATACAACGATATTAATCAAGAGCAAAGTAACGTGTTAGAAAATTTTAAGACCATCAGCACACATAATAATAAACAGTTTGAAGATGTCCCACCCTTCTTGGAATGTGAAGTAGAGCAGTCTATTAAAAATCTCAAGACAGGGAAAAGTCCCGGCCCCGATTGGATAACAAACGAGATGATCATTGCGAGCAAATCTCATATAGTAAAACCTTTGACACATTTATTTAACCTCGTATTAAAAGAAATAAAGCTCCCAAAACAATGGCTATGCTCGGATATAATACTATTGTACAAAAAAGGAGATCCAAAATTTATAAGTAATTACAGACCGATTAGCTTAATTCCATGCATATATAAAGTATTTACCTCAACTCTACTAAGAAGACTGACATATATCTTAGATGACAAGCAACCTATTGAACAAGCGGGCTTTATGAAAGGAATGTCTACAATTGACCATATACATACCGTAAAACAGTTAATAGAAAAATATAACGAATACAATAAACCCTTATATATATGCTTTATTGACTATGCAAAGGCATTCGACTCTATTTTACATAGTGCTATATGGCAAGCATTAAAATCTCAAGGTGTCAATGACACATATATATCAATAATAAAAACTATATATGAAAACAGCTATGCGAGAGTAAAACTAGACATTCAGGGACCAACATTTAAAATTAACCGAGGTGTCAAACAAGGAGATCCACTTTCAGCAAAAATCTTTATATCAGTACTGGAATATATCTTCAGCCAACTAAACTGGGAGTCATATGGTCTCAAAATCAATGGAAGATATTTATCACATCTCAGATTTGCAGATGATATAGTTTTGTTGTCAGAAAATGTTAAGGAATTACAAATAATGATAGAGTCACTCAATAAATATAGCAAAATAGCTGGCTTGAATATAAATGAGGAAAAAACCAAAATTATAACAAACAGCTCCCAACTACTTGTCACATTGAATGAATCTCCCATTGAGTATGTTGAAGACTATATCTATCTTGGACATCTCATCTCATTTAAATTATGCAACGAAAAAGAAATTGAAAGAAGAGTCAAACAAACATGGAACAAATATTGGGCTATGAAAGAAATTTTCAAAGGTCAGTTACCAATCCCATTAAAAGCTAAAGCGATGGATATATGTCTAACACCATGTCTTACATATGCATGCCAAACATGGACTCTAACAAAAAAACATCTGAATAGAATTAGCATCTGTCAAAGAGGTATGGAACGAAGCCTTATGAATATTAAACTGAGAGATAGAATAAGACATACTGTTATAAGAAAAAGAACGAATGCTCGAGATGTAGCAAGGTATGTCTGTAAAATGAAGTGGAAGTGGGCAGGTCACCTGTGCAGATTGAGAGATGACAGATGGTCACACACAGTTATTAATTGGACACCCTATTATAAAAAGCGGAAAAGAGGGAGACCAATTACAAGATGGAGTGATGATTTGAAAAATCACGCAGGTGCCCTATGGACAAGAGTAGCCAAAAACAGAGATGAGTGGAAAAAATTGGAGGAGGCTTTTACCGCAAAAAGCGGTCCTTTATAATATATTTAATTGCATACTGTTTAAATTTACTAACACATTTAATATTTAAAAATAGAATTGTAATAGAAATAAGAATAATGTAAATACTAACCATACTAACAAAAATAAATTATGTAATTAGATATAAGAAAAGGAATAAATAAAGGCTTTTATTATATTATTATTATTATTATTTTAGGGCACATCTACGCAATAATTATAAGTGTAGGTATTGTATTTTAATGTATTGCTTCTTTTTCACTTGGGTACTAGTACCCAAAGTACCTAGGTACTTAGTCTAATTAGTTACACTTTATTAACTCAATATTATAAAAAAAAGAAAAAAAAACAATAAAAATAACTGAAGTAAGAAAAGCACAACCATTGTTTTAATAGGCACTTATACTACTGTATAAAACAAAAAAAAACTGTTTTGTTTAGGAAGGGGCTTTTAATAGTTCAACATAGACAAACAAACAAATTTAATTTCTTAAGCCTTTAACAGTTTGTTAAAAATAAACAAAAACAAAAAAAGGAAACACATACAGATAAACAGTGAAAGTGTTACCCATATTTGTTATCGTGAATGACCTTAGACCCGCATGCTATCGGTCAATCGTGTGCAAATGTTCAAATATACTTTAATGATAATAATTTATTGCTCCGTATTCCCATAACTTTTCTTTTTAAGCTAATTATTTTTCGTTATCGAACAGATTTAGATGAATTAGAATCCGTTGGTTAACTATGAAATGATTTAAAAAGAGCAACTATGGATTTTCTTGCCGGTTCTTCTCCATAGTTACTGCTTTCCGAATCGGTGGTAAATTTTAAAAATATGTTATGAAGATTCAAAAGTGCTTCTAAAAGAAGTCTAATTGAATAAATAAAAGTTTGAGTTTATGTCGATTTTTTATTACAATCACAATATGATAAAGTAACTAGGTACCTATCAAACAATAAAAATGTATGAATCTTAAACTTTTTGGTACAATAGTAATTATAATATAAGGAAAATCTTTATTACGAGAGTATTTATAAAACAAATCCTAGTTAATCACAACCGGAAATTATGCGACTATAAATAGTATTGGTTTATACTATCATACAGAATGATAACACTTAATAGATTAAAAGTTATTACAGTAATACAAACATTGCGTATAAATTATATTAATAAAAGTGATATTATTAGATATAATTTACAGCCAATAAAAGTGATGAACCTTTAAGAAAGATCATTGGCTTTCACTCCGCAAATATATACAAAAAATAAAAAGTATTTAGTTAGTTAGCTAGGTAACTAACTACTTAATTATAATTATTCGTCATGAAAATAAACCACCCTAAATTCGAATAAAAAAAAAATTAACAAAAATAATACGCATGTATAAAATACATTAACAATTTTAACTGGCCCGTTCTCATTTAGTATGTGGGTCAAATTGTAAGTTATCAAGTTTATTTCAGTAAAATATTTCTCTTTGAAAATTGCTCGTAACGTTAACGCAAAACCTATGTATTTCGCACTTGGTGGGCTTTTAAGATGAATGTTAATATAACCTATTCACACTGAATGAGCATACATTTCAAGTAAACCCACTTTCTGAAAGCCTTGACCGATTTAGCTGTGGGTAAAAATTACGTAAATGTATAAACTAGTACATTTACGTATTTTGTTTCTCGTAATAACAAATGTATAGATAGCGGTATTTAATCAAAAGAATGTATATTGTCAACATAACATTTTAATTATTAATCTCATGTAACACGTCTAATAGATACTAATCAGATTGCGTAGATTTCAGTCAAATTATCATCGATATTGAAACATTATTCATGTCATAAATTGATAAAATTTTATACAATTATGAAATAGACTTTTTTCGGATATGAAACTGAGAATTTCAATATCAGTCATTACTTATAATAATATAATGCTGTATAAAAATCATTCAGCGGTATTCCATCGCATTTCCAACGTTATTGAATAGAAACACAGATTCAGTATAAAACTTAAATTCCTTATCCATTACCAAAAGGCAAAATATATATTATCTATTACGCATCAATATCCCAACATTATGCCATGCAATAATTCAAATAAAAATATACAACCAAAAAAAATTACACCAAAATATTATAAACACCATCCATTCATTAATTCATTATTCACCTACTATTTACTACCCTTAAAACATCAGCCTGGAACCTTCAGCAAAAAAAAAAAAACTGTAGGAAAAAAAATTGCAAGAGGGTAAAAAAATACCAACCTGAAATCCAGACTGGACCTTTCTCGAAAACTTCGCTTCAGGGTGGTCCAAGAACAGCGTCGCATTAATAGCGAACCCGGCCATATCAATGGGAAACGGTCTGAAGGGTTTCCACACCGCGTTGTAACCTGAGACCTTCCCGTTGGTGACTAGAGGCATTTCCACCCTCATCCCTCCGACTATACCCACCGGCCAAACGCCAACTTTCTTTATTTTTCGCATCTGGAATAGATAATATATAGGTTTCCAATAAAATTCCTGTAGTAATTTAAGTATTTGCGGCAGAGCATAGAGCACTTAGTTGAACTCATATTGTTATGTTAAAATCGTAAATTTTTATCCAAACGGACATCTCCTTTATCATTCGGGACACCTCCTTTATCATTCCAAGTGGTAACCTTTTCTAACAAAAAATACTTAGATACTTATCTCAAAAAAAATTGTACCCGACAATGATTAGTAAGTACAATTAATTGGCTGTCTCTGCTGAATTAAATTACTTTACAAAATATATAACCTAAAGTATGTGGGTAGTTCTCTTAATAAAATGTAACAACAATGCCTTAAAATTTTTGTTTTTATACACACATATAAATTCAG
Source organism: Colias nastes (assembly GCA_907164665.1). NCBI lineage: Eukaryota > Metazoa > Arthropoda > Insecta > Lepidoptera > Pieridae > Colias > Colias nastes. Next base: position 8,895 of record CAJQZM010025436.1, read on the forward strand.
AAACCTGACTGGACTCATTTAAAACTCTGTTTGATTTCCAGAGGCAGGTAATATATTATCTTATCCTGCAGTTAATTCAGTCCGAGTAGTTAACTTTTCATTTTAATATTAGCAAAGGAATGTGACAAAGTATTTATGAAATCATTAAAATGTTATTGTATCAACAATGAATAGCATAAACATACAATAAACATTATTGTTTAAATGTTTTATGTATGAGAAATTAACATACCTTCAGCTGAAAATGTAAACAATGATAATGTAAACATAATAAAAAAAAAATAATTAGAATAACAGTTAATCAAGAACGAAAAGTGGAATTTATTTTATTTACTTAGAGTTGAAAAATTCATGAAATAGGAATTTCCTTAATACTTTTATCTCTCAGACAATCATTATGTAAAGTTGATTAGAATGAATCATAATGTAAAGTTTAATATTAAGGCTATTAATGAATATTTAGTATTGTTTTATACATTTAGTGTCTCAATTATCTGAATAAGGTAAAAATAAAATAAATTCTTAACTTAGTCCGAGAATTCTAAGCGCAGTTATTAGTCATGTAATATGACTCAATTTTAGAAATAAATTCAAGAATAATAATTGATAATGATTGCAAATTGAATAAGAATGAGAATTAATTGTTGATACCTAAGTAATTTACTAACACATATATTCCAACACCATTCAATGCAGTTATATCATTCCGTAGAATGCATAAAAAATATTATTATAGTGAACCCAAACTTACCTCTTCAAAAACTTTAAGCGCGTATGTATTGTCATCATCCATAAAGTACACAACACCTTTCTTATCTTCGGATTTACGCAAATGATCTCTAATCCAATTTAGAGCCACATTCCGCTGCTCCACACCGCTGGCCTGTTTGGAAATTAATATTAATGTTTTTGCATAGTTATTCTTTTCTTGGATTTAAAAATCCAAAAAATATATTTTAAAATGTACATTCCCTGTTATAACTATTAAAAATATTTTATTTCACACATCTAAAATTAATATGTTACATGACCTTCTTTGCAAAATAGTATGGTGTTTAACAACAAGCTAAGATTTTTTGACCAGTATTTCTCTAATTAAAAACATGTTTAAATTCTAACAATATCTAATATCTTTGGTTAAATATACAGTGGGAAAACATGTATGTATTTACTTGTATACTTTTATATTGATATTACTTATATCAGATATTATAATAACACATAGAACTTGTACAGTTCAAAAAAAATTACCAGCCTCGTAAGCATACAATATTAATTATCAGATATATGAATGGAACATATGCCTTTGCATATTACTATTTGCATGATGATACAGTTATCTAATCTAGTTACACAGAAGTGAATATACAAGTAATTTTTATAAAGTAACCTTGAAACATTGCAGTTGTTAATTGAAAATTAACAAGTTTAACTGGTACTATGCCATTAGTATTTTTTATTCTGTCCTGTTATTAATAGATTTTAATATAGGGTCCATATTTATTTCTTCTACAGATATATACATCGAAAACAAGTCTATAGCAAAACATTCACTAGCTTACTGTTTTAATATTGTTGTTCTATTGCAAGTGTTAAAAATTGCATTTCCACAAAATTATAATTATTATTGTTATATTTAAAAACACATTATTTAACAAATTCAAATCCAACAATTATGTTTATTAGGGATTTATTATATTAGCAAAATAACTTCAAATATTCAGTGTAAGTTAAAATTGATATGGTTATGCCACATGAGGTATTGATTAACGTGATTCCAATTATTATCAAAGATAAATGAAGCAAAGGTATCCAATTGCTTTTATGTATTTCATTTTTGCATTATGTAGTAGTAGTAGGCTATTGAATAATTTGATAGACCTATTACTATACTAAATAGTCATTTTTTTGCTTTTCCTCATGTGGCAGACAATTTTAGCCATTATAATAACAAATATTAATACATTAGCAGAACAAACTCGCATAAATCAAAATGAACCACATACACAATACCAAGATGTGTAGTATGCATCTGTTTTAAACACACAAATATTGATATCCATCACCTGAAATATTGCAAACAGTGGGAGTAAAATCTACAAATTCATGCTACTTCTAGTCTAGGAGATAACTTATTATAACAATATGACAAATGAAGCTAAAATTTACTACTTGAAATGTATAATGGTCAGGGCTCGGTACCATTTTATAATGAATGCTTTTGTGTGGTCTAATATTAACATTAAAAATGGTGATAAGTTCTTAAGTAAAGAATCTGATTAGAATGCTAATGCTACAATCCTAGAATAATTTATTGTATTGGATTGTAAATTCATACAATACTTACAGTGGAATGCTTAGACTTTTGTGTTTTCACATTGAGATGTGTATATTTGAGTGTGGATTCCTTCAGAAGATTTTCAACTAGTTTTGTTTTTGTCTCAGAGTCCTCAATAACGATCCAATGGAAGTTTCTCACTAACATTAATGTCTGTGATAATCTAAAAAAATATTGTTTTTTTAGATATAAGCTTAAAATTGTAAGCATTCTTAATACAATAGTTTTCTATACACTAATGAAATAGTTGGATATATAATTTAATAAGCCTTCTTATTTACAAACCATTATACCATACCATATCTTTAATCTCAATTATAAATTGAGTTAAATATATGTTTTAAGTGGTAACTTTAATTAGGCATGTGTCTAATGAGAATATAAATATATATTTTTTTCAACTTATATTTTAGCACCAATCAGTTTATCAAATTAAAAATGATGAACATAGGTGAATCAATTAAGCTTCGAATAATCAAGGTTCCGCTTCTCTGAGAAACTATAAATTCGATCACCCATTAAAAATATTTATGAAAGAAATCCTAAACATGTTTGTACAGGCAAACCAATTAGATTGCCAAATAACGAATCAGACAATAAAATTATTTAGCAACTAGCAAGAGCATTGAAGCCAAGGGCAATAACATCATGAATTACCTTGTGAGATCAGCCTTTTGTGCCAGTCGAGCATAAGTTGGGGTGATGCCGTAAATCGTCGGTAAATACGTATTCACTTCAGGTGTTATTTGACACTGAAAAGCCGGACGGCTATTGAAGAAAAATAAAGCTACAAAAATTAACATCCCGATTGCTAAATATTGCTTCTTGATATTAACAAAAGGCATTTTATTGTCACTGGAGCCGTCCATGTACAGTTACGGTTTCCGCGTCTGTAGAACCACAGACTATTAAATTCAATCACAGTATTATCTCATTATGAGTTAAGTTGACCATATATTAACGCCGGTTAATCAATATTCCCACACTTATCGCGGTTATCGATACAACCAGCTCGCCGAGAAAGCAAAACTTGACTCTGAATGAAAAATCTAGGAACGTAAACTATCCATATTGTTTGAATGACATCTGACTGAACAGTGAACTGACAACTGTACAATCATCTATCAATTTTGACATTTGACGTTGAAGGCAATACAAATACTATAGGTTCGGAAATGATAATCTTTAGTAGTAGTAAAAATTTGCTTCTCTTATTACACTGAAGCCATAATTTCTACAGTAAAAATTATTTTTCAATTTACCCCAGTTTATACTCTGGACCTAAATAATTTGTAGAAGTCTTTTTAGTTCTACAGCGGTGCCATCTATGTATCACTTTATGACAATGTGTTGTGTAAAATCAAATTTATAATATAATTATAGTTACAATAACTTTCGCTAGATGGCTACAAATTGCACAAAATAATAATATTTATTATACAAACTATGTACTTTATTTAATAGAAATTTAGAACCCATGGTAGCTACTAGTTAATTCTGTACCATCCGTACATAAAATAGCTTCTAGCTTCTGCCCGCGGTTTCGACCTCATAGACCTTAACGCTTGACTCATTGACTGTGTACCTAAAGCACACCCCGGACACTCCATACAAGATTATCGTTTTGACAGTCACACTCGTAAAGGGCTGATAGACGTACGAACTTTAAAATCGCGGTTTTAAAGTTCGCGTACTTACTCGGCTCGACGTCGGTGACACACGTAGAGCTTGGTCAGTAGCTTCTCGCGTGTCACCGATATCGAATGTCTCTATGTCATCAACAGAGGGAATTTTATGTTATTCAGGAATTAAATATAGACATTTTTAATTTAATAACCAGCACTTATTTTTAAGTAAATAGCATTCTAACAAAATAAATGTTCAAAAATTGAAGGATATATTTTCGTTTTTACTATTATATTTTGAGGGTACTTTACAAAAAAAGAGCGTGTGCGCCGAGCCCACGCGTCAGGAGTGAAACTTCCTTGGCGTGATTCAAAGATACCTTCGCCAATATTCAATTATATTATATTCATTCATATTAATTATATTAAATTATTTTCATAAAACTAAAAGAAGAAAACGAAATTAATTGAACTTTTGCACTTAGTAACACCTATTATAGCTAGACAGGCTAGGCTCGCGGCTCGCGGCGGTGACAGACGTGCGAGCGAAGGCGGGCTGAGTAAAATTTCAAACATGTTGGATCGTCAACGAACTTACTCGACGGTTTTTAAGTACGCGTACTTGGGGTGACACACGAGCGAAAAAGGTCGTCGAGCCACAAGTTCGCGTACTTACTCGTACGTCTGTCACCCCTTTTAAGGTCACACTGTAGAGAGTGCAATTATGTGTGTGTTAACGCGTTAGGGTTCGCACATTAATTATTGTGACTAGCGTAAAGAAATTCGCGTTTTTCTGATGAAATACATCCGTAAACAGTATCTAACCATTTTCTACGAAAAACGATAATCACAAATCCAAAATAATAAAATTACTTTATGTCAATTTGATTAATGTTGTCAATCTTCGTTGCGTATCGTCCTTACGGAAAAATGCGGGCCATCTATAGCGTGATCGTGCGGGGTGAGGTAAGTGTTTAATTTTGGCGGGAGGCGGAGAGTGTCCGTTCTGGCGTTTAGCTACTATTTTTATGTATTCTGTGCGGTGTGCCTAAAGCATACCTAAAGCTTTTTTTTAATTACTATTGATTTTTACTGTCTAGGTAGGTACGGTCTATATTATGGTGAATTATTTTGAACACTTTTTATTGAATTTTTTTATTTATTATTTTGGATTTACTGTGATTACTTACCTATTTATTTATAATTTGGGTATACATTTATGTTGTCCGCAGATTAATTATAGAATATATACCTATCTAAAAATTGTTAAGACAAACAATACTATCATGCATTATCTTCTTGTTACTTAAACGGATTATGCAGCCCACGCCAAGATAGATCTTAGAGGGCAGGAATTTTCCCATTTGGTACAATATTATAAAATATATCCATTAAAAATATATAACAGCAAAATATTTTCACAAACAAAAAAAAGGTACTTATATCTATACTTTAATATTAAAAAGCTGAAGAGTTTGTTTGTTTGTTTGAACGCGCTAATCTCAGGAACTACTGGTCCGATTTGAAAAATTATTTCGGTGTTAGATAGGCCATTTATCTAGGAAGACTATATTATGGCTATAAGTATAATATCAACACGCTAAGACCAACAGGAGCGGAGCAATGCTGATAAAACCACGGGGCACAGCTAGTGAATAATACCTATAGATACATTAGTAATGGTTTCAATGATTTCATTTAACTTATTCTAACCCTAGTTACTGTTATGGTATAATAAATAATTTACAAAGATAGCAGATGTGGTCAGCCATTTATAGACCCACCACGTCTAGATTACTCTTCCCGCAAAATCGTTTAAAACTATTACCTAGTGAGAGCAATATTATATGAACGAACCTCAAGAATCTTATTTCAAATATATTGGAATAATAATTACAATCATGCGAAATATTATTAAATCACTCTATTTGAAAATTAATAACTAAAATGTATTGTATTTTAATTATACCACAAATTAAACCTTATATGTTCAGAATTGTGAAGGGATTTTTCATTAAAACAGGTCAAATCTGAAAAATAGCCCGATGACTTATTTTTTATTTTTATTTTGTATATTATAAATACGCTATGCATAATTTTAGATCTAGATCTTAAAACTGTAACTAGATAATATTAAGTCCGTATATTAACGAAGAGATTATTATGCGTAAACACAATGCTTGGAGTTTACCATTCCATTGAAATTAAAAATAAACAAAATAACATCACGTTTACATTATCCGAAGGGTGACATGTACTTAGACCAATACCCTACTTATGTATCCACGTTAAACCTAAATCGTAACAATGTTTAAGTCACTATTTATTATACCATAATATATCTATACTAATATTATAAAGCTGAAAAGTTTGTTTGTTTGAACGCGCTAATCTCGGGAACTACTGGTCCGATTTGAAAAATTCTTTCGGTGTTAGATAGCTCATTTATCGAGGAAGGTTATCCATACTAATATTATAAATGCGAAAGTAACTCTGTCTGTCTGTCTGTTACTCAATCACGCCTAAACTACTGAACCAATTTGCATGAAATTTGGTATGGAGATATTTTGATACCCGAGAAAGGACATAGGCTACCTTTTATTGCGAAATATGTACCACGGGCGAAGCCGGGGCGGACCTCTAGTAGGCTATATATCATCACACTACGACTAACAGGAGTGGAGCCACGGGGGTGAAACCGCGCGGAGCAGTTAGTATAATAATAGGTATAACGCTTTATCGAATCCTCATCTTCAGGTGCTAGATTCTTGTAATTTATAATATTTTATGTAACTAATTTTTAATTAATGATATTAATATAACTGAGGCGCTACGCGCTAGAGTCCTGTCAGTAGTTCATGTAACTAATTATTGTTAAATTAAAATTGTGATATTTTGTGCTATACAGTCTCATTAGTCACGGACAACATGTTTCATTAAAGGTCAAGGTTTTTCTTATTATATGACAACAAATGATTTACAATATGAGCTTAATTCAGGTACATGCTAATATTCTGAAACACTTAAATCTAAGTATAAAAAAAAAATTCTTATGCCTTCTTACATTATACGTATACTGATCTGCTTTAAATGATATGACGATGGTCATTACTTGAATTTTACTTTAAAAAGGTACTCCCTACTTACTTTATAATACTTATAGATGGATCTTAAAAGAAGGCCAACTATTTTCGCTACAAAAAATATTCATCACCTTCATCAGAATAATAATAAATAATAGGAAATATGGTTTTCTCTAGATATTTTTGTCACTGATTTTTCATAGTGGTGACGTGACAGAGGAACGTATTGATAATTAAAAAAAAAAAATATTTTTTGCGCTTTCTTCTTATCTTTACGTTCCACTTAACGATTGAAGTTTAAGCCACGACTACCAAGACTTCTCAAAGTTTTTAACTAAACTTCATATAGGTACATTGTACACAAAGTAAGAGATAAATAATTTGTAGAGGTCTGTGTTATACGGCGAGCGAAGAGAACGATGTACAAAATAAAAAAATGTACCTATACCAAAGCCATAGAGAATATATTGCTTTGGTATAGGTTAAATTTTATCCGGCTAAAACGCGCGTAGAACTGCCGTCTTCAGCTAGTAGCGTTATAAAACGACATCAAAAAATGACTTTGATTTATTTTCATCACATTTTATTTAAACTACACCTCTAATACGATCAATGTAGAACTATATAGAGCGTACTATTTTAACCACTATCTTTTAACAACTTTGCCTAGCAAAGTAGTGATTAATTTATTCTCTCTATGCTACGTAGGTATTACGTAGTAAAAGCCGTAGCAAATGTAGCGCTCGATGCTACGAACTTATAATACTCAACTTAGTCTTCTTCACAATATTGAAAAGCCTTGCATTAGGTAAATGGGTTGAAAATCATAAATAAAAGATGAAGTTACGACTTTGGGAACGTCATTATTTCCGTAACAAACTTGTTGGGCAGCTTACGTCTTAAGAAAACACGTATGCTTGCATTGAGTTTAATAGAACTAAATGTAGAATATTGCAATATGATGGAGACCGTAGAGCTTAAATAGAGCTATGTTCTCGGAAAACAGTTGATCTGTTAGAGCAAAGGAGGGTTTATTACTCATTGAGGGAATATTGTTGAACATTGATTTTAATCTAGCTGGTTAGATAATCTTAACCAATATAACGTATAAAGAGGAAAGATTTTTTTAATGTAACAACACTCAAAAACTACCTATTGAATCACTTTTAAAAAAGCTGCATCTTTTTATCTCGGGTCAACCCGGGCGAGGCTGGGGCAAGAATCTATCGGCAAAATATTTGTAATTTTTCAAATACATTTGTGGCAGAAGTAAGCAAAGTTTATAATATCGTGTCGAACAAATAGGCACTGATAATGTTGTTAAGTAGGTACTCTGTTTATTAAACAAACTTTCATGTAATTTCGAAAGCACGCAAAACTTTCGTTAGCTGCCGCAAGAGGTATGCCAACTTTCATTGAGTTTACGACAGAAATAGGTCAAGTATTGTGTTCGTGCATACGTTCAAACATTAAAGGACGCAGGTAGTTTATGTTTAGCCAGGTATTTCATTGTAAAAGCATTATAGATAGGATAGGTAGCTGGCTGGGGGCCGCCGGGCTCACCTGTGCTAGACCTGTAGGCGCCATCGCCGACGGAACACACGCGCAGGTCACGCACACACAGGCCGGGGCTGAAAGCTCGGTTCGCTACACGCTCAAAGAGGGTTATGCACACAGAGGCACATTCACAGTGACGCAAATAACAATAAGGGTTGCTGTGTAAGGCCAGGTCGCACACAGGCGCAGTCGCCCGTTGAGGCGGGAACGTTAGCTCAGAGCATTGGCGGGCGAGCGATACCGCCGCGTGGTCGTTCGAAGGACCCGCGACGCCCGCCTTCACAAACCACTTGTTGAATCTGGACAGTTTTCACACTATATTTGAACTCTAACGAGACACGCCGCGCGATACCATATAAACAGTGATCCTTCTCTGTAACTCTCACTTTTCCTAGCGCTTATGATTTTTTCACTCCTCGACTGACCTGTAATGTCCATTCTTCACCTGAATTTTGTATCATTTATTTTCCAATTCCCAATTACGCTTGATTTAGTCTTCTCCATGTTGTTGTTATTACGAACTCTTGTACTCGTGATGTAGATATTTATTCGAGAATGTTGTATCTTTAAATAATATATTGACTGTTGTTATCTGTGTTACCTGTTGACTATTTCTTAAATATATTGTATTTAATCCAATTCTATATATTTTAATACTTACGTCGCTGTAAATTGTCTAATTGCCATCGTCATCGAGTGGTGTTCCCCAGATTTGGGTAAGTTATAATATCTAATATTATATCTAGATGTAAAATACTTACCATACGTTGATGTGCCCTTTCAACGTTTTCATTGTAAGATAAATATGAATTTACTCTTAAACTACGCAGAAAACTATAAAGTTTTATTTCAAATGCAAAAAAGCTGTTGTTGTGAAAACACTTTTTTGCGCGCCGTTGATTCACATTTGCTTCAAAAAGTGAGTCTCTGAATTGGGTCAAGTATTCAAGTATAATATGTCGTGAAATTAAATACGCATTGACATTAATTATATTCATTTCTTTTCTCATTATTGAAAAATGACATTTATGATAAAATCCATTGGTATTTTGTACAATTAAAATGTTCGATTCATTTATTAAGATTTAACGATCATGCTGTATTAGTTAGACTATATTATGTGTATTTATTGAACGTGACTTATTCTTTATTATGGATCCGTATCATAGCTACTATTTTAATTAATATTGGTTTATTTTTTGATATTAAAGTTAATCGATCTATCTTTTTACAAAGAAGTTTAAATTTTTGCAGCAAGCACAGCCTTATAAAGTCAGAATCCAGTTCATTCAACAGTGAATGTTAAACCAAAAACAAAATAGCTTTTAAACAAAAAGTTTTTTTGTCAAGAGAAATTTAGGTACCTAAATCGTTATTTTCTACGCAAAACTCTGATTTCCCGTAAAACGATTCATTTTCCCCGATTATTCTTAGGCCGATCGATAGAGGTTTGACACGACTGGTCAGTGAGATTTTCTGCTAGATATAATGCTTATCTGGACGATTTATGACCTGGAAAATCCCAGTTTTCACGACTTAAAGCTTATCGTTAAGGCATTGACATGATTTTATAAATGGGGACAAAATTTTAAATCAATAAATGGAGTTTTATAGCAATATAAATCAATCTCTAAATCGTATAGTAAAAATATCTTAAAATATATTGTTTTTACTTAATATAATTTTAAAGATGCTATATTCAGTTAGATTCAACCGATCCACACATGAATTGAAATAATGTATTTGAGGTGAAAAATATTAAATAAGTTGCTAGATTAATTAATCTTTTGTAAGCTGATGCACTGCAATTAATTTTAACCTTTGTATATTAATATAATCTGTGTAGCGTGTGACCACTGGAGTCAATCAATTACGAAAGGTCGTTAATTAAGTGTGATATATACTTACTGATATTTGATAATGGATATTAATTAACCATCTTATTATTGAAAAAAGTATTTGAATTATTATCTGCACATTAACATTACGAAGATTTGGAAAAAAAGTTGTGTATATATTTTTAAGACGAAGACAACTCTAGATTGTGTGCATTATTTAATCGAACTTTTTAAACTGTCTTACATATTCTTATTCCAATGAATAAAAAATACATAAGTTCTAAAACCTCATCCCATTGATTATTTAGTGATTATTATTGCAATTTCAAAATAAAATTTATTTCCTCGCTATTTCTACCACGACGGCCGTAAAGATTTATGTTACATACATCTTTATACGGAAATTATGTGAAAAGCATTGCTGTAATATGAATTTAAAACGTAGTGATAAGTTTGCTCATTAAATATTTTATGACGTGAGAAGTAAGACAATAATATATACGTCGTCGTTATAATGTGCGAAGACATCTATCGTGAATAAAATAGATATTTATTTATAAAAAATTTACTGAAATGTAAAAATATAAAGCTTAGAAAAATATATTGGTAAAATGATTAGCGTCATGTTCATAAATACGACCACATTAAAATTCAAAGGAAATTGCCAAGTGCCGCGCTGGCAAGTGAAGCAAACGGATATGAACTGCTTTATACATATTAAGACAGTTTTATAGACAAGTTGTTGTTTAGAAGAATATTTTCTGAATTAAACAAGTGTTACCACTCATCGAATTTTTCACCTAAATCAGAGCCTATCTACAATGGCCTTACCCATCGGAATATCTTGATAGAATTTTAATTGTGTTTTGTAAATGGCGCATAAAATACATCTAAGCAGAAACTAAATTAACTTGGATTAAATCCCCTTTTTCTTGGGTTAATCAGGGGTAATAGAATAAAATTAAGCTTATTACAGAAATAGTTTGTTTTAAAATAGTAAATAAAAAGTCAAGTAATTTTTCAGCTAGATCGTAACAAAGAAAACTACCAATCCTTTCATCTTAATATTATTAGAGATTACATAAAGGAATACATTTCAGATAAATATTAAGATTTTTATGATATTAACTAAAGAACCTTCTTTGTAGATAAAAGTCTCTCTATCTCCATTCTAAAACTTTTTACTTTCAACGTAAGACAAAATTAAATTAAAATTATAGCATAAAACATTCTTTCTAGTTTCTCTAATAACATGTTCTGTGTTTTAAAAATAATTATCTTGTATCTCTGAAACTATAAAACTAAAAATATATTCGTAGAGCGTCTACAAATCTCACCAAGTTAAAGACCACTTTGCCTGCGGCGAACAAAACTTAGTAACAGCTTAACAAAGAATTGAGTTTATTTAATACTTAGTTAAACTACGTAGAATCGCTAGTTAGTTAAACAAGTTGGAAGATGCTTTTTGACGTCTTCATTTTAATTAAAAGCGTCTGTGAGGTATTTGATTGATAGCGTCACTTGAGTTTAAATTCATTACTAAGTTCATACAAACTTCATTACGCGTTTTGATTTGATTAAGTTTATCCTACTAATATTATAAATGCGAAAGTTTGTGAGGATGTGTACGTGTGTGTTGTTACTCTTTCACGCAAATACTACTGAACCGATTACAATGAAATTAGGCACACATATAGAGGGTAACTTGGATTAACACATAGGATAGGGTTTTTCTTTGAAAATGCGGGCGAAGCCGCGGGCGGAAAGCTAGTAGTTTATAGTTATCAGTCATGTGAGTTGAATGTTTGTCTCATGCAGTATCAAATATTTACCTTGTAATTTATATTTTAAGATAATATAGGTAGTTATTTAAGCGTTTTTTAGTATAGTTTTTTTTTGGTCAATATATTTTGTAGAGTTTAAGCAATTTCGACGGTACATCCTTCGCAATTATCTACCTTGTCCTAATTTTTTTTGTTAATAAACATAATCTAATAATTCGTAGCAAGTATATCAAAGATAAATATTTAATTGTTAATTGATGCGTAATTGGCGGAATTGAGATGGAATTCTATAAGTAAATAATATTCTAATCGATCGTCCTTCATCAAACAAGATCACAATATTGACTGATTGATTTGATAAATTTAAATTAAGCAACAAATACAATATTTGAATCATTCATTTAAACATAACAAAGGCGATTTATTCGAAATTCTAAATAATTATTATTTTTGAGCACCTCTCGTAAGAGAACGAACAATTATTGCAAATAATAGCCTTTCAATTCGACGGAGTGAAAACAACTTATTTATTTTAGATTACACCCACACACTGGAAAATAATAATTGTAGACTTAAGAATAATATTGAAGTTGTAATGTCTAGAATAGTAATATTATAGTTTATTGATACGTTTTTTAAAACTTTTATCATACGATGAGATACGTTTTATGTAAATAAAGACGCCCTTTATAATATAAGTATAAATAAACATTTGGATAGGCTTTTATTCTCTATTTGCGAGGGTTTTATCAAGATATTCTAAAAATACAAAAAAGGATATAAATCTAATTGATTTAAAAATGCTTAAAGTTCTTCGATAAAATAATGGTGTAGGAGTTATATCAAAAGAGTCTAATGTGGATGGCATTTCTCTTAACCACCTAAGACATCCTTTACTATAATATTATACCTTTACTATATAATAGTTAGAAGCGAGTATAATTATGATAATAATACAATTTCGCAAAAACTCTTCACATACCTATTTAAAAGAAAATGTAATATCTTTGCGTAGCTTGATTTTTTAACCTTTGCTTAATTTAATTTATTGTGTATAATAAAGCTCATGGTAACCAGTATAATCTAAGGTGACAAGTGGTGATGAACATATTATAGGAATTAGAATTAACTCCTTTTAACAATTTAATTCCTTAATGAACTGCAATTTTAATTAGATATTTATCGGATTGCAACTGACTAGTCTGATTATTAACTTCATAAGTGACTAAACTTCGAAATTAGTTTCCAAACTATTAAAAAAAAAATTGTTTTTTTCTAAAATGACGAACGAAACGATACCAACACTATCTAAGCCAACAATATTCCCAAAGGGATAATTTAAATTATGACTGCAAGTTATATTTAAGTAATATGTAAGTATATTGTATAACATTTATATTCTTTTACTGAATTTACAACTTTTATATTTTGTCAGCGCCTGAAGTTGAATATAAATATCTCTATTACACATTTAACATTTCAGGAATTAACAGAACACACCCACGAAAAAGCCTTGAATATCTACATTGTATCAAAAAATATACGATCAATCTTAATTTTACAAAAGACATCCCGGATCTGGTTACATCACGCAAGCTTTGAGCTAACAATGCTTGTCATATCATTAATACAAATTAGCCACCTTTTATGTCGGAAGCTACACACCTGAATTTTGAACGGAAAATTTGTAGCACAATTAGGTTTTTTACATAACGAATGTATTACGCAATATCGAAGTTTCGCAGAATATTCGAAGAATTCAAACATTTTTTGTTAGGAAAGTTGATTAGATACAAATATTACACATTAATAAACTTGATATACTTACTGTTACAAAATATATAGCAATTTCATATCCTACCTACTCTCTTCTCTTGGGAGTAAAGACAGGTCAACCACTATTTGTTGTTTGAACATATTTTTAGATTTGTAGGTAACATATCTATAACACAAGAGTAATCAATATAAAACAATCTTGGGGTAACAATACCTGCAATTAATTATTGCAGAGCAGAATATTTTTGGTTAGTTGGATTTATTGATTTACTAGTTATTTTACTAGCTAGAGAAATATGTATCTATATTTGTAAGGGAGTTTTTATAGCTCCTCTTCCCCCATAAAAATAAAACGTATTTTATGTAATTAAATAAGATACCACCTCTAAGCATCTTTCGGGATGCGGGTCAATTACCGATTCTGCGGTTAGATTAACATTTTAGATGATGATACAAATAATTGCCTACTTGGAAAATATTCCCCGGTACTTCCATCACTGGGCTTCACTTAATAAAATATTCAATCAAGGAAAATCAGGAGAAAATTACATTTAAAAGGTTTCCGACTTATGGACCCTTAAAACGTCTATCAAAGGATGAAATGACTGAGTCCACTACATTAAAAAAATATATTCAATGTATTTTCAATTGTCTCGTTCAAATTTGGACAGAATTTAATTAGCTTCACATCGAGGTCGGTATTTAGAAACAATTTTCATTCAGTTATGAGAAAAACGTGCAACTTTGTTCTCAACTTGTTTCTCTTTCAATTTTCAATTTAATGAGTATGTTGCATATTTTAATATAATGAATACACGATGGTTTAATAAGAAACTACCATATTTATGCAGTTTCTTATTAAATACTTAAATGGTACATCCACAATTCTTTTAGGATTATGAAACGTATTTTTCTAAAGAATTATATTAAATCGCTAAGGACCTTCATAAAGGGATGACTCTGATTTCCTTATTTGGATGTACGTGTGCCAATACATAATTCACTGGACCAATTTACCGAACGTTGTCGTTGATGGTGTTCTCATCCCTTACAGTGCTCAGGTAAAAAATCTTGGTCTAACTCTGGATCAAACTTTTTCTTGGGATGAACAAATAAAGCAAGTTCAAAAAAGGGTTTTTTCTTCTGCCTTCTCCTTACGGCGCTTGCGCAACTTTCTTCCCGTCACAACCAAAATTGCCTTAGCTCAATCCCTTCTCCTTCCTCTCCTTGATTTTTCAGACTCCTGCTATCCCGATATTCGTGAATATCAACTTGACACCCTTGAGAAGCTCCAAAATTTCTGTATTAGATTCATATTCGGACTTCGTAAATTTGACCATGTCTCTGAATACAGGAAAAGGCTAAAGTGGCTTCCTATCCGTTATCGCCGGGATACTCATCTGCTGCATCTTCTGTACTGTGTTCTGTTTAGCCCTAAGACTCCTTCTTACTTAAAAGATAACTTCGATTATTTAAGCTCTAGTAATTCTCTCTCTCTTCGCTCTTCCAACTTGTTATTGCTCAGCACCCCTTTCCATCATTCTAAATTTTTTAACAATTCTTTCACTGTCCGGGCTATTCAACTATGGAATGCTTTACCAGAAAGTATTAGACGTGCTCAAACGCTCTGCTCTTTTAAAGTGTTGCTTAAAGACCACTTCTTTTCCTTGCTATAGATTTGTTTTGCTTGCTGACGTCACCAACTATTGTTTTTATATATATATATATATATATATATATATATATATATATATTTTGCGTTTGTACTATAGTATGTATATGTATTCTATTTATATAATAATATGTATGTATATATGTATTTTATTTATTTGTATTATTATGTAGTAGTATGTATTTATGTAGTAGGTATCTTTGATACTTACATAATTTTTTTTTATTTATTTATTATTATTATTTTTTTTCTTCTTTTTGCACTATCCCATTAACTTCATACATTTCCTTTCCATCAGGTTGCCTGGTAGAGATTGCTGCTTAGCAATAAGGCCGCCTCTTGTACAAACTATGTCTTTCTTATGTATTAATGTTATTTTTGTCATATGTTAGTTTGTGCAATAAAGAGTTATAAATAAATAAATAAATAAATAAAATACAACGTTATTGTAAGGCATCCGTGCATAAAAAAGGTCATGATGTTTTTTCACCTGGTAAACCTTCAATACTTCCAGTGATTTTATTATTTGTATAAGTGACGTATGGAAACAGGATAAGAATAGAATCATCTCAAAGTTTATATTAAAGTAAAGTATTATGGATGTGGATACTTCTTTGGGATTTCGTTAATTAAATTATTACAATAGATACAATTCATACAGCTTAACATATACTTTAAAATATAAAGTAGAGGTATCTATCTACCGTTTCGGACAACAATCAATGTCAAATGACGACGTGGCGATTATGATAATTTTTAATAAAACACGTAAAATGTGATTTTTATTTTGAATTTGTCGACGCGCCTAATAAAACAAAATAATTTATACCTAGTAATAATGAATTTATTTATTCGTTTCCCCTTAAAATATTGAAGACTTTTTTCATTTGCGCAATATTTATATTAGTTAACCTGTCAACAAATTCTAAAGCTTTATATGATTATTACTTAATTAAGAAAGATTTTAATTCGTTATCGAAGCGAAAAGTTGTATAAAGCGAAGCGAAAGCGGTTCGCTGGTCCTTAATTGTTTATTAATTAGAAATTTCAATCCAAATAACTAATAACTATACGTATAGTAAAGCACGTGCTTTGCTCAGTTATTTATCTTATTGAAGCAATTACTTTAAATGTGGTGTACGAACAAAGTTATAGCGAAATTAAATTAATTAAGGTACTCAAAACGAGCTCATTAAATTTAATCCCCTCTTGTATCTGCTTCACAATATTCTTCGTTATAATATAAGAAGGGCTCGCAAATTAGAAATAATGTTTAATAGAGAAAAATGATATCTATCGTACTTGAAATATGATTTATAATGCTTTAAAATATATTTTGATAATAGCTTTAGGTTCTAAGTTAGGTTGTTGTTATGACAAATACTTTTTATATAAATATACTTATAAATAATAAAGATTGAATTGATTGAAACTTGGAATAATTTTGATACTAAAACAAAATGGTACGCTAGTCCAGAACATTATAATTATGTTATAATTATTAATATGAATCATGCACGAAATAAAATAATAAGATGTCCGCGCTCACATTATGTCAACGCTCAATCTAATAATTATACGCGATTAGTAATTGGGTAAAACTAATAAGCATAATATTCAAATACATTATTTATAATTTAATTGTATGAACATTAAAATTTAATAAACCAGTTTCACAGTGCAATAAAAGATGGTAGAGACAAGCAAAAAGGTATCTGGTAGAAAATAAAACAAAAATATAACATACTGCTCATATATTGTTATTAAAATGAATCGTCACATGTCTACAAAATTTCATCCCTATTGTCTTTTCATATCCTCCCAGGATAAGGGCCATCACAAGCGACATAACGCAAAAGATCCTGACAGATTTCTGTCATACAGTTGCGAGTCCCAAAAAAGGTAAAGAGTTATCTATTAAGAAAAAAATCTGGTCTTTACAAAACGGGTATTTTTTGATAATTTGTAGTTAGTAATTAAATTATTTATTTATTTATACTCATAACTTTCATAAGTATGATATTGATTTATTCTTACGTAAATAAGAGCATTATTATACATGATCAAACTCTTGAGCCGGTCTACACAAAGCGAGCAGCCTCGCGAAACAGCCTCGCATTTGCTACGCGAAACAGCTCTGACAAAAATGCCTCATCCGAGGAAAACGCGTGAAATGCCATTTAGCTCGCAATGTTTGAACCCGCCTTAATCTACACATTTTACCTCACTATAGAGCAAGTATCCCACAAGTAATTAAACTATGATCCCAAACATGCTATCATCACTCGAAGGCGTTCGAATGTTAGTGTTCAAACAATGGTTAAGCCTGGTACATATTTTCAAACTTTACGCGCTTCAGTTGCTTTAGTCGTAAAGTTCGGTGAATGTTTAACTTTGAAACGTTTTCGGAACGTCTAGTCTTTTAAGTGCTGACTTTAAACTTGATAATGTGTGAATTTGAGTACATTATAGTTGGGTTTGTTCGGTTAAAGTGTGATATGAACTTGGATGAACCTTGTAGCAAGTACGTATGTACGAAAGCCATTATACGTATAATAGGTGTTGGTAAAGTAAGTAAATCATTAGTAAAAATCTGATCTGAATCTGATTTGTATATATAACTGCCCTTATAGGGCACCTAGTAACATTATTCCATTATACTATATGTTTCTTAAATTCACAGATGTAGACAAAAGTGAGTTAGTTCAATACAAGTGGTTTAAGCTGATTTATGAGTTCGAAATAAACCAAGAGGGTAAAGTTATTTGACCCGTGTATAAAGCTTTTAATTTCCTTGATATATGCTATGCATATTAAATTGGTTTCATAAATTAATAACAGCGGAGTATATAAAGTTGAACGCAGCCTTCGCTTGTCAAAGACGAGATCTTTTTGAAACTAATTTTACCTACGTAAGAGCTTTTAAGTCCTTACCATATTTTGTTTATTGAATACTTCGCATAATATTCTCGCAGAGGTGAATGAACATGAAAACCAATGTTACAGTTTGTCACTTGTACATTTAAAAATACCGTAGATTAAGATGTATTTTATTCAAAATCTTATTTATTTGAAACATAACAATATGGAATTTGCCGTAAAAATATATTAATTAAAAATATATTATACTAGCTTTCCACCCGCGGCATCGCCCGCGCAGTCAAAGAAAAACCCGCATAGTTCCCGTTCCCGTGGGATTTCCGGGATAAAACCTATCCTATGTCCTTTCTCGGGTATCAAAATATCTCTATACCAAATTTCATGCAAATTGGTTCAGTAGTTAAGGCGTGATTGAGTAACAGACAGACAGACAGACAGAGTTACTTTCGCATTTATAATATTAGTATGGATTTATAAACTTAGCGCATAACCCATAATATTTAAACTTAACAATAGCATCATTTTTAATGAAATTTGGATTGACCCAATTTAAGAATACATTCTACATTTTACAAGCTCAGACAGATAGGTAACTAAATTATATTGTATAATTATGTTTACGTTTAGTTATATTTTAATACACGTATAAACCGTTTATAATTAGGGATTCCAATAAGTACGAATCTATCCCAATATTCCAATGCAATTAAGGCGGCGACGTCAAAACCTGTCTAATTTGTATGAGATCACGAAACATTTTGACGGATGATGAAAATTTCTAGGCTAAATTAAATTTTAATTACGATAAGCGTCTATCAAGGAAGTGATATGAATAAGTATGAATGTTCGTGGAATGTTTGTAGGAAAGTTTTTTTCACGTAACGATTCTTCCAGATTTTGTTTGGAATGTAGGTACTTAGTAATGCTTCGTTTAGTGTTTTTAATCGATTATGGAAACGTTTAAATTTTTTACAGGCGATAATACATGAAGGTTTTCATTAAAGGGAACTTTAACGTAAAGTAGGTACAAAATAGGATCTAAAGTCAGTATCGTTGCGAATATTAATTTGGACGTGCGTGTCTGTCTGTAAATCGAACCTGAATGTAAATATCATTTGCTGAATTTTGAAATGTCATCGGTTTAAATAGCCTATAATATGTAAAACCTAAAATGTAACTTAAGGTTACTGATTTTGCCTGTTTATAAAGTCACTGGTCGCATAGAAATACAAATCGTGTTTACATCCACTTCGAGTTTTTGAAGTGAAACTTCTTTATCGGGGGTGGGCAAAAATTTTGTGTAACATTTTTGCGTTACGTTACGCCGCGCGCGTGACATTTTTGCGTTACGCCGTACTCGTGACATTTTTGCATTACGCGCCAACTTTTTCTTATCCCTACCACGCGTGATTCGACGTATACTTTCTCCAGCGGAGTAGGGATAGCGTATCGTTTTAACGTACGTCCAATCACTTTACTTAACCTTTTTTTATTGCACTCGTATTTATTTCCAACGCTCTATAGTGACGTGGTAATATGTGATCAGCAAAATCTAAGTGTTTATTTTAATTCTAATTCCAGTGAATTTCTAAAAAAAGTAAGTAATTACATCTCTTTTTCTAATACTTAGGTGTAATTATGGTATTTATTTTTCTAAGTTATTTAAAATTAACCTCACTTTTTGATTGTATTTTTCAATTTTTTCAATTTTATTATGTATAGATACACTAACACGTGGGTGAAATTATGGTATAAATTTTTTCTAATACTTGAATGTTGATTGTGGTACATATTCATTTTTCTAATTCTAAAATATTTAAAGTTATTCTCAGTTTTTGATTGAATTTTTTAAAACACCAACACGTGGGCGTGATCATGTTATTTATTTTTCAAGTTATTTAAGCTTAACCTCTGTCTTAATATGTATATATTATGTACTATGTGCGTCATTAATTTCTGACTGTTTCGAGATTTGGTGCAAAATAAAACAGTGTGTAAATAAAATTAAACAATTGAGTAAAAGTATAATTTCATAGATAACACGTTGAGAAGTTCCCTGTATAAATATATACATATCTTGTATAAATACATACATAATAATATGCCTATAGATCTTTACTCAATTGTTTTATTTTATTGATTTTTTACAAATTTAATTTTATTTATACACACTATTTTATTTTGCACCAAATTTCGAAACAGTCAGAAATTAATGACGCACATAATTAATATATATATACGTTTTAATATAGAATATTTTATTTTATGCTTTTTTTACTATAATTAATTAATTTTCTTTCATTTGTTCATATAATTTTACAAATTTTATTTACACACTATTTTATTTTGCACCAAATTTCGTAACAGTCAGAAATTAATGACGCACATATTATATATACGGTAGAACCCCGTTGAGTCGAACCTCGATAAGTCAAAAACCTCCAAATCTCGAAAAAATGTTTTGTTCCCTTCCCTTCAAACACCAAAACCTCCATTACTTGAAATCTCTACCCTCTGTTTGACGAAATAATCACCGAGTCCCTCCAAGCCATTTTGGTAAATATTTTCACTCTATGACTCGAAAAATTAAATTTGAGCTCTGTATGTCGAACATAGCAACGTTTTATTGTACAACCTTTACAACTTAATCATTAGGAATTTATTACCTCTATTGTTCGAACAAAAATAAGTTACCGACTTTAAGAAC
>CAJQZM010025436.1:30164-45605 GCA_907164665.1 Colias nastes
TATTACCTCTATTGTTCGAACAAAAATAAGTTACCGACTTTAAGAACTTGCCGACAATGTAAGTACACTATTGTTTCTTAGAAAACATTTAAGGAGTAAACGATAATAAATCTATGACTCACGTAAACACGTGTTTGTCGAGTCGAAATCCTTTATAAGTTGAAAACTCTATAACTCGAATTTTAGAACTACCGCACGAGCCGAGCGAGCGAAGCGAGCGAGTTGCAGTAGCGGCCGGTGTAAATATAGCGAGGAGCGAAGCGACGAGCGTGTTAGATTAACATATTTCTGTAATATTGTATATTGTAAATTATTTTTTGAAAAATAAGGTCATAAAGAAGTTTCACTTCTTACGTGTGTACTCTAGTACACGCACACTTTTTTTAATAAACAGAAAATCCGTTTATTAAAGGTGATCAGTATTATTTACTGGAAAAACACTGAGTAAAAACAAAATAGTGAAGTTAATTAAATGGTTCGCTTCTGAGTACCGCCCGCAGATGTTTTCAAAGGACTGAAATGTTTACGTTGACATTTCAATACGAGGGAAATTTTATTGTGAGCAAAAAAACTTTGTACGGCGAATAAAATTATATCATAAAGGCATTTTTAATTAAATTTCGCTATATGACGTGCACAATGACAGTGCATTATTTTTATTTCGCGGTATACTCTTTTACAAAAATAAAATAAGTAAAATAAACTCGTAAATAACGAGCTTAATATTCGAATAAAAAATTGTTTAAAACTGGACAAAAATATTATGTGCTTTTTTGGTGGTTTGCGTAGAATTGAATTAAAAAAGATATCATTGTATCTAAAAGTAACTCATACATTAAACTTAAACTTAATAGATTTTTGCTTTACATAGAGCCGAAAATTTTTATTAAAATAAGGAATTTGTCATAAACACATGAATGTCATGAATCAAAATTAGAATTATTATACTATAATTAGAGCTGAAAATAATTGGTGCAATAATATAAAAGTAGAGTAAGCCACCGCTTCACGACCTATATCGAGGAATTCATGATTTTTATTGTATTTTCAGGTTGTGGTATTAAATAACACATTATCGTAGTAACTTCACCTTAAATAATATTTGAATATTTAATTGAATTATCCACTATTATTATACGCATCTTCACACTAAGAACTTTTAATTTCAAAATTGAATAATACCATACAATATTAGGAAAATGTACGTAAAGTATAAGTAAGTAGGTAGGTACTTACTATTTCTTTTACCAGGATTATACCTACTCATATTGTACCAGAACGAATAAGCCAATTGGGTAATCTCAGCACTATACAGTAATTTATTAAAAAATGGCGCTAGGCAATGGTGTAGTCGAAATGGAATACTACTCGAGTTTCCATCATAATTTAAGGGTCATTAGGAAAATGGCAAGGTCTCTGCTTCGTGACTAAAATAATAAAGCGGGGTGATGACCGACTAGGTGTAACATGCATGCAGTTATATCACGTATGATTTATGATTTATAGCTCCTGGGTTATTGAAAGGTATTGGATATGGTCACGGCACGGCATTGGTCACGGCATCACGAGTAAACGGGTGGATCGATTTCGATAATTCTTATTTTGATGTGTTCGTTACTGTCAGAGAAAGTCTCAAGAAATTTGCACCAAAAATTAAGAAAATGCGAAAACAAAGCGGTTACTTCACGGGTTTAATAATTTGCGCGAAGAAAGGACACTGTCTGTCGGGTTAGTTGGTATAAAATATAGCAGATAAAAATGAAGCTGGGTTATTCTGGCCAAACCATGACGATATTTTTCAGCTATGGAATACCTAATCTTGTACTTAAATCTTGATCTATTACCTTTTTTATGACTCTATAATCACGCTATATCTACGTATTTCAGACTGTAAACTCTGACATACTCAATGTTCACATTTTAGCGCAAATTTTAGGTTCTCAATCTCGTAAAATCATACGTATAAAATAGCTAATAACATCGTTTCTATATACAGCATAAACCAAAATAATATTATGCAGTTTAATTTAATAAAATCACAAAATCTAATAACGTCCTCCACTTCTGCGAAGTACACATTAGCGGAATGTGAATCCTCGTTCGTGGTTAAGTATAAGCGTTATTATAAATATACCCAGTGTCTAAGGGTGCCGTAGGATATGACACCACCGTTTTGTTAATGTTGCTTCTCAACCCATAATGTGGCGTCAGCTTATGGATATTATTCGTAGTTGTAATTTTGGTGATGACAGTGACAAATTGTGCGTTATGTTACGTGACCTCTAAACTGAAACGGGACGGAATAAAATTATTTTAACGTTCATTAAATTATTACAATGAGATCGTTTGAGCTAAATTATTTATTTGAACGAAAACCAGACCAGTATTTTCTTTAAGAAAATAAGATAATATAGTGTGTTAAACAAAAGTTTTCAATTGTAATAACATATGATATTATTTATTTCGATACAAAAAAGTATAACAATACATTATTTAGTTTCAAAAATTCAATATGTATCACGTAAACTGACTACAATAATAATCCAAGATTACATAAAATTGAAACCGATGATACGCTTTTTACTCAACATTATATTAGTAACAATGTTAAGGGTGGGTTAGAAAACATAAAGGCACATTGAATTACGATTCCCATGGCTTGAGTGCTTTTGTTATAGCTTCAATTCAATCATATACGTTTTACTCGAATTACTAGAACCTCCGTGATATGGAATAATATCAGTGACGTGAACGTATCGTGTTTAGGGTATTTTGTTCAAGATATTCTGTAGTAAATTGAGTAATGTCAGATATTTTGACACCACATGATAGCACAGTGTAAGGTGGGAGAATATCATTAATTTGAAGACTACGTATTTATAAATTGATAGAGGATGGAGGATAGAGGCAGTAATTTTAGTTCAATTAATTAAAGAAGCGGAATAGATATTTTTTAAACAAAAGATCGTGAACATTACGCGTGCTTTTTCATAAAGCCTTAGTCCTTATTATAAAATCTCAAGAGTTACAGACATACAAATTATTCTTAAACTCAATAAATTATGCACATGAATCATTTAATCCTTTAAAGCATAACTATAAACTTAAGCAACGTTCGCAGGGCTCTAATAAAGCTTTAGTAAGCTAACATGGTTTTCCGATATACCACATCAGGCAACTATTGTGCCGCGGCAATGGGTTCACTAAGTGCACTTCCATTTATGTTGACGTAAACATATGTGGGACAGGTGAATTAGAAAGGAAATAGAGCCTGAGGGTTTATAGAGTAAATTTGGTCATTGACGAAGTTGTTACATGAAATTAATAATGTTAAAGGCTACCTATTACAACATATATACAACGGATATTTGTTACATCAATAAAATAAACTTATACAAATACTGGTCAGTTTTCTGACAAAATCATAGAAATCGAATCAAAAACCAAAATATAATTATCGTGCTAACTTAGAAGAAATAATGAACTGGGAACTACCATGATAAAGCAGTTTTAATTCCACTGTGGAAAAATGAGAAATCTCCATAGCCATCTACGGCTATTACTTTCCTACCCTCAAATAAAAGCATGGCAGATTAAAGCATGCATATAACCCCCCTCTTAAAAATATGCTCCTTGAATAATATCAATAGTTTATAAATACATTATGTATATCAAAACACTACGGCAACATATTTAAAGTCAAAATTGACACAAAGATAATTATTAGCATTTAGCAGTATATCACCATCTCACTTCAGTATTTACTGTACTAACTCCGAAACTAATGTTCGACAATTAAATTCAACTCATCCAAACTACACTGATGGAGAACTAGCATCAGTATTTTTTTTAAATTACTTGAACTACACTGCATTTCGTTAACAACTCATTAAAGTATAGAACACAATGTCCATTTGCCGTTCATATTTAATGTGGAGAGTGGTTTTTCGTGTCTCGTCTTCTGATAAATCTATTTTAGATCGGGTTTATACACATAAATAAGCAATGGACTATGCTGGATCGATTGGTCATTTTGGGAACGACAAATCGTGGAAAATTATACCAGTTATAATAACTGTGCGTTATAATATGTAATAACGATTACTAGAATGTGCTTAAATAAGAAAATACAGTAAAATTGGGATTCGAAATATTTTACATGATGTAACTAAAAAAAATACGAGTAAAATAAAATAAAAAAACAGCACTGATTTGAAGAATTTATTTCAAGCTTAATCTTAACACAATATTTTCTATAAAACAAATACGAATCACGATATCAATACGTCAGAAAAATTCAATAACGAAAGGATGCCACTTTAAATATTGACTCGGTCTGAAAATCCAAACAAATCCACACATCCAAGGCCACGAGTGTATGCGTTATCCAGGGAGAGGTCTGTGAGGACTTTATCATACCTACATACCATACAGAAACATTCCGTAGCTCAGATAGATATTTTTACTTCAAGTATAAGTGCCAATACCGTGGATAGCAGTTTCAAATCATTTTAAATTTTGCTTTCTTGTAAAAAGCCTTAAATACATCTAGAGTAATCTGTATAAATAATTGTTCAAGCTCGAAATATAAAAAATATAATAGTTATTGCCTATTTTGAGTGGCAGAATTTAGTTATCATTCTGAACTGTTTAATATTAATAGATAGCTATATTTTGTAATTTTTAAATGGACATTTACCTATGACAATCTATCTTAGCTCTACAGGCACAGGACATTTTGCATATTCAACATATAGCTTGTCTTTTACAACTTTTAAATTCATAGGTAACAGAAATTTCTAAATATTACAACTGAAATTTACCTTTTTTTACAAACTTAAACGCAGGACTGTAAATTACGATTCGAACACACGCAAGGCCTGAAGACAAAAATTGCAGTCACAGGCTTTAATTGCGAGCAAGCTCAGCTCTAAGTATACTTAATACTTATATTATGTCTGCATAATCAATATTCTGAGCATATTTCTCCTGGAGAAATATGTGCACAATCAGCCGCTAACCACGATGTATTCAAGTGGACTTGTAAGTTATGTCTCATTTCAATCCTTGGCATTTATACCCTTGTCATGAGGTAATAGAACCCACAGCTTTAATCGAAGGAAATTGGTTTGGAATGTGACTGTAATAATTAGGTACTTTATATATTTTACACACTTTTATAAGCTTTTTAAATATTTCATTCCTACTAACTAGTAACTACACTATTTCATAATAGTATGTTCTACCTATCTATGTATTTTCAATGTATATTCATTCTGCATACCAAATTATTTAAACTCAATTAGTTTGGAAGTTTTTGTGGGAAAGAACAACAAACATACCATCCATCAAACAAACCTTTTGGACGCGTAGTGTTAGGAGCTTTTCTTCAATATATGTTACATTATTTAATAATTTTCGTATACATACCTTTATATATAGAGTTTTTATGTACTTATGCATAATGAAAAGGTATGATAAGATTTAGGCGTAATAATAGTAACATGATACTATAATACGATAATTCAGTTCAAAATAAGCCCCTACCTGTCTTAGGATGCGGTCTGTTAAATCTATTTATTGGTTTATAAAAGCTATCTGAATAAAATCATTTTAATATTTTTATGTAGAGCTTCACTCCAACATTATTGGGTAACAAAAACACGGTAAACATTCAAAATCATAAACCGTTCATTGAAACAATAACAAAACCAACAAGCCAATTATCGTAAGCGTAAAAATATAAACAAAAATGAGGTCCGTTAATAAAATTTATATTTTTAGATTTAATTCCAAGTGTGATATTTCCGTAGCCAGCCAGCCAGGTGTGGTGAGCCGGGTCGCCGGAGACCCACGTAGGCGACGCGGGTCAACTTTTTATTATTAACGTTTACTGCAGACTTATGTCGGGTTGGAATTTTGGGTTTTGAATAATGGAAGCTTTAACATAGCTATGTTATGTATTTTGCAGCTTGGAAAACCTTTGCGAATTGTTTAAATATTTGGTAATGTTTCAAATGGCACAACATTCCATTGAAGAATAAAAGCCCTTAACAATATACCAAGGTAATGAAGTCGTAGAAAATACCAAAAAGGTAAGGATTTTCAATCAATCATCAGGCCTATTCTTCGTAAAAAGGATCCAACAATATTGAAATGTATTATAAACATCAAAGTCTTATTGCTAAAGGTATAAATAAATCTATTTCACCGTGGCTCCTGTGTAACATCACCTCACATTTGATGATATTACGAATATTCGCTCGGCTGCATTGCATTAAAGATTAATAAAAAAAAATGGACATCTGCCCTTTCATACTCCGATTGGAAGTCTGATATACGACTCCTACCTCTTGAGTTCTATTATTTATGGTAAATGAGCATATATCATTTTATTGGATCTGTATACTATAAGATGGAAGGAAGAACACTTGGTAATGAATAAAAAAATTCTTGAAGTAAGAATATTTTCCTATAGGTAGATAATAGGCAATCAATAAGTTTGGAAGTATACTCCTTACAGTATTATATAAGTATATAATATATACATAAGTAGAACTAAGATATAAATCCTACGATTATCTGAGGCTTAATCGTCATAATACGCATAGAGCTTCAACACTGCAGCAATATTGTTTAGCAAGATTGTTTGAACGTGAACTGCAATGGATTATAATATTGCTATAGATAAGCAGAGGAAACTATGAATGGATTTCTATTAACTACTATACTTACTACTATAGAATAGGTTATGTCGCATGACCCCTTCTGGGAATTCTTGCACGCTCTATTATCTATTTACTCTGCATACAGCTTTTATCATCCATGAAATATCGGATGCACTGCGTAAACCTAAGGCGTAAACTGACAAGTCTGTATTCAATATCTTTATTTATACAGTAACATACTCGTATATAGAGTATAGAAATTCACTTTACATATACTCAAAAATCATTTTAATTTCGCCCTTCAAAAGTTAAGTAATGGTAGATATCATGTTTTACCAACCACGAATAAAGAGTGAAGAGAGGTTTAATAAAAAATATACATAAATTTTTATATGAGATGTAAATGCCTCGGTTTGTTAGAACGCTTGTAACATAATGAACAACGTCATATAAGATTAGCGCAAAACTAATGACTTGTGGCAAATATAAATGGGATGAGATGGCGTTTAAAATTTCTTGTAATATTTACGAGCCAACATGTTTCATAACGGTAATATTATTAATAAGATGGATAGGCTTATGTTCAACAGATAAAAAAATATTATATGATTTTGGCGTGACAAAATATGTTTTGGTTTTCGTTCCACAATTTTTAGTTATAAGTTTGCGTTTGTATAGTCGAATTGCGTAGAATGGAAAACAGCACGAGAACCGAGCATTACAAAGCTAAGCAATACAGCCGCACTCGGAAAGTTTGTCCCAAGTTCTAATTATACAAGAGCATTTCGAGAACTTGAAAATTATTACACAACTCACAGATTTGTCAAAGCACAAACCTATGTATAGTTTTGTGTAATATACGGTTCCAATTAGCTGAAATAATGGAACTTGGAATTGAACTGGCTCAAAACGTTTGTGCTAGTTCTGTTAGAGAAACAAGGTAGAAAATCACTTCGGAGCAACAATCATGTAGAATGGATTAGCGTTTCAGAAATTGTTTTCGTTTAATTCGTTGATGTCATTACGCAGTATTCTACAGTAATCCAAAAGTAATAATGCGCATGCAAATCTTCGCTAATTGTCGTATTTCCGAAGACACTCGAATCATTGAATCGTAAGAGCCCTAAACAACGCACTTGCATTTTACACCTTGTTCAAAAGAAATAGAAGTCAATTCACGGTCATACACAATCAAAAACAAATCGGGCGGTAGGTGACGGTAGCCTGTCAGTCAAAAAACTCAAAAATACGTCAGTCGTCTTTAAATATTGGTGGTGATTGCACGTGTTCTCTCTGTGTGGAATTATATAGAGCTGCTATTACATACCCTTCTTGCCTCTTGGTTTTGTTTTTAAAGGTGAATTGAATTAATCGATGAAATGATTTACACAGGTGATGGCAGTAGGGAAAGTGAAAATGAAGAAGAGCATAATGAAAGTTCCGATGTACGTAAAATGTCAGAAATAAAGATAATCCCTGATTTTGATTGTTTTTATTTTTATTTTTTTGTAATTGTCATAATATTGAAGAATGATAACTGTAAATACTTTTGAACTGAGAATTTAATGATTAGATTTATATGGTTTAAATATATAAACCTGTGTTTGAAAACCATATTTTATACAATATAAATTTTGTGTTATTTAACCTTCTTTTCTTCCATCATTACACCAGTTTCAGTAAGACACTTTAAAAGTACTATAAAATTTTCCAAGTAAATCAATCCAACAAAGATATATTCGCAATCGTGGGGTTATACTCGCTAATTTACTTACAAGGAATTATCGAAACAAAATCGTTACTTACAAATACATATTAATCTCTTTTAGCACAAAACATATAATTTGACTAAATTATGCATGAAGAAAATGCATTTAACCACTCTATATAGATATCATCTTCGGACGCTCCGGGAATATGACAGTTGCCGAACAGTGACGAAGATTTCTATGCGCATTATTACTTTTGGATTACTGTACTTGGTTTAACTTTACATTAAGGCATCGAAAACGTTTTCACGGTTTTTAAACTCAAACTCAAACTCAAACTCAAACATTCATTTATTCAATTAGACTACTATTTAGTAGCACTTTCGAATCGTCATTACATAAGTATTTTAACATTTACCACCGATTCGGAAAGCAGTATCTATGGAGAAGAATCGGCAAGAAACTCCATAGTTGCTCTTTTAAATTATGTCAATATTACATAATATGTAACTTATATCTAACTACATAATATATCATAATATGCCAAAGAACTGTCCTGTGGTTTTTACGCGATAACCCTCCATGGGTCTTTATCGTCCATATATTCCTGAATACTGTAGTACGCTCTCTGAACTAGTACATTTTTTATATAAGTTTTAAATTTAGAACTACTAAACTCTCTAATATTGTGAGGAATTCTATTATATAAGCGTATACCTTGACCCATAAATGAATTTTTAACTTTAGCTAATCGGAAAAATGGCATTTCAATTCTATTCCTGTTCCTTGTGCCATAATCGTGTCTATCTCCTACTCTTGTGTGTAAGTCGGAGCTTTTGTGTACATGCAAAATATTATTAAATATATACTGTGATGGTACAGTAAGGATACCAGTATTCTTAAAATGATCTCTTAGTGAGTCCCGAGCACGTAAATTATATATAGAGCGAATGGCTCTTTTCTGTAAGATAAATATAGTTTCTATATCTGCAGCCCTGCCCCACAGTAGAATTCCATAGGACATAATGCTATGAAAGTAGCTGAAATAAACCAATCTAGCTGTATCTTCATCGGTGAGATGCCTTATTTTTCGGACTGCATATGCAGCTGAACTGAGCTTACCTGCAGCGGTGTTGACATGGGCTCCCCACTGTAGTTTCTCGTCCAATGTTAACCCTAGAAATACAGTAGACTCAGTAGGATGCAATACCTCCCCGTTCAAGGTAATATCTCTGTTCAACTTTTTTACACTAGGAAGTAAAAATTCAACACAAGTGGTTTTTTTGGCATTTAATAATAAATTATTGGCAGTAAACCATTCAGATATGTGTAAAAGAGCACTGTTCACTTCGTCAACATTTGGGTCATGCCTATCCACATTAAAAATTAATGAGGTATCATCTGCAAACAGAACTATTTCACACCTATCCTGCAAATAATAGGGAAGATCATTAATATATACCAAGAACAAGAAGGGACCTAATATTGACCCCTGTGGAACACCACATTTATCTCTGGAAATACGATTTATTCATCCATATGTCCATTACAAGCTTTTAATTCTAAATGTACTCTCGAAAAACGGGATAATAAATTACATCACTATATTAAATGGTTTTAAACGAGTTTATTAAGAATTATAAATTGTAATATGAACTTATCAAATTTGGGATACTTGACTATATTTTGACAATACTATCTAATAAAGAACTAATTAAACGAATTGCAGTTTACTCTGTGCAGCTACTCTCATTTAACATTTAAATTATTGCATTTATTAAAAGTCTAATATTATATACAAGGAAAATTGTAAGAATCAAAGGGTTAACAGACAAATGAGAAGACTTAATTCACAATTTTGGTAATGCTCCGCAGTTAAGGGTAAATTAATCGTTTTGAAAAATGCCCTTAACTGACCTAAACGGTCCATTTCGCACCGCAAACTCGAAATAATTACGTAGTATAATTCAAGTACGCAAGAGGAATGCTTGACATTAATTTTAATGTTCGTATTGTTCTAAGTCTAAAAAGTTGGGACCCTCCTTTTTAGTGAGCTCTACTGATGAAATTATTTTTCCACTTATTTATCGTCAACTGTGATAAATTTGTAACATTCTCAGAGGGTACGGAGTTAATTCATTACGGCATTCGTATCGAGTATTTTTATTTTACTTTAAAATGAGCTTTGTTTTTAATGTATTTAGCGGAGGTAGCTGGCAATTGAAATAGCGCTAGCTGGCATTTAAATGTTTTTGTTTATTCATTTTATGTCTGGAGTAAAGTTTCAAAGCTATATATAATGAGCCAGTTGATTTCAATACCCATTTATTGTAGAATTTGTTGGATAGTTATATTAATTTTATACTAAAATAATTTAATGCGAAATTTTCTAACTATTATTTTAAATCATAGTCCAGTGCAGGAGCGGCGCAAAGTATAACTCTATAAAACTAACAAGCGTTGTTAATAGTTTCCCATACGTTATGAACCTACATTATATAAAGAATTTATATAAGAATTTAATGTAATTCGTATTTGAAGTTAAATATTTGTTTAAAATACTAAAAATATTATTACTTCCATAATAATGTACCTACCTACAATTTATAGTTGGAAATTATCACTGATATATTATGAGTTTAAATTTTCATAATCTTTACCGATTACTGCAATTACTGAAAAACCTACTACTGAAAAAACTGCAATACCTAAGTATGTTTAAGTGGAAATAAATACATGATAAAACTTAAAAGTTATTTTCCACAGTTAGCACGTACTACGAAGTATTAAAATCAATAAACCATATTTTAAAAGCTGGTTACAATCAAACAACAGTAATAATGAATGCGGTTTGTGGAATATGTAACAACGTGTAACACAAGGACGCATTCAACCGCAAGTAATAACTGTATCTATAACGATATTTGCTCATGTGTCGATGATTCAGCCCTGTAAATCAATTATTTTAAAATATTCATATATGAAAACAAAATTTCAGTAAACATTATTTTGCAAAATTTCTTTATGCAATTTTTATATTGTATAAAATTTCGCTTCGAAAACTCCATCGTAATTTCAGCTGTAAGTTTCAGTTTTTGTATGTCTTGTACTTTATTTTCAAGAAGCAGAGTTTAAAAGTTGGTAACTTTGTTTGTCATCTTTGAAACTATTGGATGTTGAACTATCGAACATTGTTGCTTCGACAAAATGTGTTCATATAATATTTTTTAATGGTTTAGGTTCAGCCGTTTAGAGCTCAGAGTAGGGTATGAACGCCTATATAAAATTTAATTTTAACACTGGCTACCAGTAAAAGACTTTAGAAGTAAAAGTCGTTATAGACTAGTGAAATCTCTACCTAGAGATTTCACTAGTCTTTACCTATAATAAACATAAATATAATAAACATTTATAGCATATTTTAGAAAAACCATCAGGATTTACATAAAGGCGGTATTAAAAAACCGGTCAGAGCAGCAGAACTGAGTTTTGCCTCAAATTCTACAAGGGGAATACGATGCGAATTACCAGGAATGGAAGAGCGACAGTTAGGAAGAAGTTCTTATTACTGTCACCCTATATTCTTTGATTCTAAATCCTCTTTTAGAAACAAAACTAGCTTTAATGCATATCTTCATGCTTTTCACTTTCAAATATAGTTACGTAAGCGTGTTAACGTCACTATGCATTATTATAATATGATTTACTAACCACTAATCTCCTAATTTAGCTAATCCACTGCACATGGTAGACATATGGTATATAAATCAAGTGAGAGTACAATAATTTTGATGAG
Organism: Colias nastes; assembly: GCA_907164665.1. Lineage (NCBI taxonomy): Eukaryota > Metazoa > Arthropoda > Insecta > Lepidoptera > Pieridae > Colias > Colias nastes. Next base: position 42,338 of record CAJQZM010025436.1, read on the forward strand.
CGTGGGTTGGGCGAGCTCATCGTAACACCAATTTGTAAGACGACACCTGTGTCTTACTCTTTTGTTATGTACCTGCTCGTGACATCGAATAAATGGGGCTAGATTTTTTGGACTCGCTCAGAATTCTGGAGATAATTTCTAAAATAGAGTATATTTTTAGGATTCAGTTAATATAGATAAAACTTATGTTGTATTTCTAGATTGAAAATACTTATGTATTTTCAATGTAGAAATACACAACATAAATTGTCTATAAAAATTCCTATGATATTCTGAACCGGAGTTTGTTTTGACGAAAACATTTTTGTGTTTTTCCCCATTATGCAATACTAAAAGAATCTTTATAATTTGGAAAGCCGATGTATATTCTAGAAACATATTGTAACTACCTTTAGCCTTATCTTTGTTCGTACCATGCGTGCAAAACCGCGAGTCGAAGGTAATTAATTAATATGGTAGTTCAAATATAACCTTAATATGATTTACTTTGAATTTCACGGAGCATATAAACTATACTTTATTTTAATTTACAGAGCATCAATATATCTAGGTAATTTATTGATATTTAAAATTGGTATGTAATTAACCTCTTTCTGATTTCTTATTTTCACCAATGACAACCGCCCACGGTAGCTGAATAAGAAATAGACCATAGTAATTAGTATCTTTTAAAATTATATTAGCTTCGTTCTTGTATTTAAAAAAATATTCATACATATTTCCACGAATCGAGTAATTCAACAAAAGGTTTTATTTGTGTATTTACTCATATTTTTATACAATAATACATCCGTATTGGCTCCGGAAATGTATTGTGTACAATTTAAATATAAATAAATATACTACCGGACCGATATCGGCCTTATATTAAAAGCGAGTTGACGCTCAGTAAACAAACTCCATTTAATAAAAGTGCAAATTTACAAATGGATCAATACGAATATATGAGGACAAAGTAAAGTCGATGAAACAAATACGTTTTATAATTCAAAACAATTACGCCTATATGGCGGCGACTCTAACTGTGTAGTTATAACACTATTTTTTTTAATCCAGCTATCTACGTCATGTTTTAAACATACGAAACTTACTGTTTATGTATTGGCTACAACATATTGCTGAATTAATTAACGAAAATATAGAACTTAGTAATATCTAGTATAGTATTATATTACAATTATTACATTATCTGTAGTAATATATGCCGAACAACAGGGCTTCGCATCCAGATTTTGCCAAAATGAATATCGTTCAATTTTAAAACCTTCTCGTCCTTTGTGATGCTTCAAGTCACTCTTATGGCTTTATTTGGTTAATTACTAATTAGGTAGCTTTGCTTTTCGCATAATTCTGGGTAACCTTTGAAGCAAACGTTGATTACAATTCCAAAAAATCCCTTGTGTGATATTTGGCAGAATATTGCAAAATCAGCTTAATTAAGAAAGCAATTAGAAATATAATCACGTGTATATCAGTTCAACATTTCAGTGATTAACGTTTATTGTTTAGCAAAAACATTATGGAAGGTTATGACAAGACAGAAACGGTAAAAGATGAATGGCTAACAAAAACTTTATCTCGCGTTCTCGGAGGCGCTGGCTGGAACAAATAGGAACCTGCAAAGAAGTAAAACAAATGCCTTCCTGGAATCATCCTTATAAGAAAAAGGAGATATATTTTCATTGTGCGCATATTATTTTGCTACGTTATTAAATTCTGTATGGTGTGTGATGCTACGTTGTACTTTAGTTGTTTAGTTAACAAGTTTTTAAAGGATTGTTTCATTATGCTTTCACGTAATCGTAATGTAAAAAAATAATAATTTAGTATCCGTATCTGAAATCTTCACTTTGGACTTAGGGCTCTTATGAATTAAATTATGTGATTTCCTAATAGCAAAGAAGAATCAATGTAAAGGTTATGAAAAAAATATATACTAAAATTACTCCGATAAGAGCTAACTAAAGTTGTATCACTCGAATATTTTTCTTTAGGTTAGAATCCTGAACATTTATCAAAAAACATTCAACTATATTTTCCCAAGTTTTGTAAATTTAATGCTTCAACGATAAAAAATACTTTGGTACCCGAATTTCAAAGCGTTAACACCAACGAAGAATTCTTTTGTCCTGTAAAATAAAGTAACCGGGCGGTTCGGGGAACACGAACGAAAAATCACATCGACTACCTGTAACTTCACTTTAAACATTTTAGCAGCACTTTGAGTGGTGAGAATTGAGATAGGAATTTATTTACGTAAGGACATTGGCAAAACAATTTAAAAAATATTTAACACTCAACACCATCATCAACTATTTCTCCATTAACATGGATCAACTGCATAGATTTCTCCAGCTGGTGTCCGTATTAGCTTTTTTCATGATGTAAAAGCCTCAATTTTCTTAAAGCATCTAAACATCCATATTGACATTAATAAAATATACAATTCAAGTTGATTTCTATATTTTTACAATCTCTATACTAGCAATCCAATGTTTCCAATATTGTCTACCTATGAACAGCATGCAATCCGCAGCCTCACTGACCGTAAAGCGGTAACAAAAAATATTGCTATTAATTTCATAAGCAGACGTTATTAAAAACTCAAGGCACCGTCTCATAATGTGCCCCGAGTCCCGACGCACTGACCTGTCGACGCATTTCACGCTGAGACAAGTTTGAACAGCATTCGGGTGACATGAGCGAACATCAAAGGAACCAAACCATTGTTGGAGTGGCACATTTTTTTGTACGTACCTAATCTCAATCGGGTTTTTATTGTAACAAGCCTTGATTGAAGAGATGTTTGTTTTGTTTGTAGTACGAATGTTTGGGGAAACCAGGCATCTATGATTATACTTTATAGCGAAAAAGGTGTGGTTCTAACTACTAATTGTATACTTGATGGTTTCTTGCAAATGCTGTGGTAGTAACAAAAAAATGTTATTAATCAAAATTTACAAAGGTGATATTATGACGCAGACAATGCAATTTTTTCGTTAGATTTAATAAGCTAATGTGGACGTTGCCTTTTGCTTAACGACAACAGCTTGTAAATAATGCTTTCTTTATTTACCAACACAAAGCAAACTTTCAACGACTTGTAAAAGAAAGAAAGAAAGAAAGATCGTTTATTTGACTCCACAAACAAAATTAACACAGAATACAAATTACAATAAATAAAATTAAAATTAAAACGACACAACATGAAACAAAACAAAACAAGAATAATAAACGTAAGAGTAAAATAAAATAAAGTGGAGCCAAG
>CAJQZM010025437.1:0-13223 GCA_907164665.1 Colias nastes
ACTCACGGAAAATTAGCTTGATAGTAATCACTTGCAAAAATGGGCGAAGGATCCTGGACTATACTATGTATTCCTAAAAAAATCCCAGACTCTATATTATCGAATTCCTACTTATTCCAGTGACTTATTGGTTTGGTATTAATAGCTTATAATCTTTGCTTACACGATACACCGGTGACCCATTAGCTACTGTTATATTTTTGGGGCTAATTACTAATTCCATAACATTATTAGTAGGTAGCTCTTGGTGTACCTATATTGTAACAATAAGTTTTAATCAGTAACGGTAAAAAGGAAATCAGACAAACAAATCGAGGCGACATTTCTCACGCCTATTTTGTGAAAACGTACTAAAATTTTGAATTGTATACGGTGAAAAGGTTTTCATTAAACAGCTAAATATGTACTTACAAACTGACGCCGGTTCCTTGTTGTTGACAAGTTTTCTTAAGACCCTTCCTGTAAGAGCAATAAAGTAATTTTCTATTTGCACAGCATTTCCATGACTAATATTGTAGACCCTTATTTAATTTAGCAAACGACACTTGGCAAGCTGAGCACGTTTATTTTTCGTCTTAAAATCCCTTATTCTTGTACTTGATGTTAATGACTTTTCAGATCCAATCTGTATCGCAATATTTTACTTATTCCTTGATTACACGAAAATCCCGAAAGAGTTTGTAATTATAAACAGTCTTAACTATTACTTTATTTATAAGAACGATATTTAATACCAAAAGAAAATTTTGGTAAAATATAGAAGATTTGCATAAACAAATTAAAGCTGAAGCCTAAAATAAAATTAAAAATAAACGTACGATAAGATCATCTGTTAAACATTTTTTAATCAATTTTTAAAGGGGTTTATATGGCGACACTGGTATTATCGGATATTAACATACTGTTGACACAGCAATCATTGAAATATGCGGCTACACGGTTAGGTCTGGTGAGAACGCCTAACCTAATCAATTTTATACGTCCCTTGTGGAAGTTTCGTTGACTTCGTTATTATGGTATTGACAAAACGGAGGTATATATTTTACAAAGTAAAATAAATGAAATACAGAAGTATGTAATTTACCTCATGAAACTTTTTAATAAGCTTTGTTCTTACTCAGACCTACCTGCCAACAAAAATTATATTATTTATAATTTAATAACATTCATTTAATACTCATCTGCGTATCCATAATCTACCTATATTAGATTATATTAAAAAAAATAATATTTAAGTGGATTGTGGGCTGTGGCGCTACTAATTCGCTTTATAAATAAAAGTTATTGCATTTTACTAACAATTTACTAACTATAAAATATACTCTCACCTATAAAAACGATATTATGTCGCCCCGCGCCCGTTATTTTGGTGAACTTTATTGATAAAGCAATTAGGGCAGATAAAACGATTAACGAGCTGGGATGAGCTTCTCTTTATTAACCTATTACATGCCCATTTAATGCTTATTGCATTTATTGATTATAGATTTAAAAAGAGAATTAAATTAAGTTGCTGCTTTATCTAAAGCCACGGCTTAGCGCTCGAAATATTTGCAAGCTCGATGTAAAAGTTGCAAAACTGTCTACTTAACTTTTAAATAGTATTTTTAACATTTTTCTTTAGTCTGGGTCTGGGTGCCTAAGGCTAGTTTTTTGATATCATGAAAGTATAAATATTCCATTTAAGTGATTTTTATAGAATTTTTCAGCTTTGTTGACACTCATGTATCATATAGATAAAACTAGGGTCACTTCATATTTTAAAGTGGTTTTATTTCTGTTTATCTAGTTAGGCAATTGAGCGTTTTTCGCTGGATAAATTGCGTAGTACAATTACTGGTTCCGTAGACCATAGTATAGAGTTGTACTTGTCTCTCCAGTCTTGTTGTCGAGGATGCTTAATTGCGAATAAGCTTTTATTTTATGAATATAACATATTTAATCACTAAACATTTATTCAAATACCCACCTTTGTTTTCAGATGGACGAGCTCAGGTTAATACGTCCAGTGAAGCGATAAATTCGACGGAATACGAATATGTGTATTGTGTAGCATGAAGCGCTTTATCGAACCGAATGATGACGTGTCGTTCAGCATGTTGGGGGCCGTCAATCAAACAGCGAAAGAAACTAACTTCAGGGACCTGGAGAACTCATCTACGAGTACTGCTAACGAAAGTGACTTTTTTGTACCAGATGAAGAGTTTATATTCGACAGAACAGATGTGAGAGCAATATTCATCACATTATACACGATTGTGTTCTGTTGTTGTTTTTTTGGTAAGTGGATTTATTTTCAAGCAAAGTTAAGCAATATATACCTAGTTAAAAATAAGGTTATTTGCAAAATTCGTCTTAATTACAGATAGTAAGTTAAATTATCTAGATCGTAAAAAGAATTTCAATGCCCAATAAATTAATGTTCAAAATCGACCCGAGCTTTTGACTTTCAATTAGACAATCGATTCAGAATTGTTTCGTGATAACGGGTCTCATTAACGACGCTCGTTTGCAATGACAAGTTTAGTAGAGTTTATTCTAAATTTTAGTTTAACATAACAGAAACTTAAACTCTTTATTAAGAATTTGTAAACGTATCTTCAAAGGCACATTAGAGCAGTCTGTTTGTTATTACCAAACGCTTATGTTAATACTGTAACTGTACGGTACTGTGAACCGAAAATATTCAAATACAAGAACGAAATGTTCCTGTTAATACGTCTCCTACAGTCTATCCTACAGTCATACAAATTACCTACAAGTGAACAAGTCGTTGAAACAAGGGTAAGGTGAATATAAATTGACTTCATGTAATATTTAGGCCTTTTTCTTGTATTTGATTTTATGCTCAGTAAGTTCCCCCGGTGATCACGCTCGATGTAAAGTCTTCGAAATAACGGTATAAGTAATATTTTAATGAACGAATCGCGCTTAAAATTTGTTATAACTTATAAGACTTTAATTTATAAAATATATAGAGGCGATCTGATAAAAAGTTATATTTCCTCTGCTAACAAAATGTACATGTAAGTATTTTGTTAGTCTCGAAAATACCAAGAACCATTTAGCATTGTATGAATATAGAAGCGATAATATGTATACAGAAGTGTTTATCTACTTAATGAGAAGCAAGCACACATTGTATAATATTGAGTTGGTACCGTCGTCACATAGAATCCGAATCATTGTTCTACAATGTTTAATGCTGCACATCTTACATTCTGTCTACCAGCTACCTACATTATTGATATTTACTCCAACTAAACAGACTTTTACTAGCTTCCTAAACAGTTTTCTCTTTTATTTCTTAAAATGTTCCGATCTTGAATGGAGCAGTGCTTGTACGTCCTTTTTTTTTTTTTTTTTATAGTGGGGAAATCTTCCAAAGATACCCAAGGCCCCCGGGGAAGGAACCGTGGGTTATGTCGGATTCTTACCGACTAAAACCCCACTGTTCCGTCGAGCCGCTTTAATGATGGGGCCGCGGGTATTTGTTAGAATTCTTCCGCGACCCCCTCGGCGGCAGCCCATCTCCAGGCCAGGCGCAAGCCAAGAACAGGAAAGGTGGTTTGCCTGCTCTTCCCTCCCGTTGGCGGCATGAGCGGAACACGTCTCAAGCCGCCTCACCGCACCGGACGATGGATTACATTCCCCGTTCCACCGCCCGGCGCCCTTCGTCAAGGAGGCACGTTGCGACCGTGTAAAGCGGCCGCAACACGGCGACGACGCCCAATAAGACGTCTGCGCCGGATCGGGTCCGCGTGAGGATCCCTCTCGCGCACCCGCTCTGCCTCCTAGTGCTTGTACGTCCTGCATGCGTAGGCACAGATTCGTATGGATTTTGGCCTTGTAGTAGCTTATGAGTTATGACCTTTTGAATTTGAATTTGACCCTTATGTTTTCTAATATGTGCGAGCCGCGCTCACTATCGATGACGACCGATATCGGAGGACGATATTGAATTATTTGTGGCTTATAGCTAAAGATCTTCAGAACATGTGGTTCCGACAAGACGAATATTGCACGGAAAACATTAAATTTATTGGATGAGATGCTCGAGCGCCTTGTTATCTCACGTGGTGGAGACATCATCTGGCAACCAAGATCGTGTGATCTTACACCACTCGATTACTTTCTGTGGGTCAACGTGAAATCTCAAGGTTGCCGCCCTAAAGGCCAACAGAACACGCATCTTTCATGAGATGTAGATCCGTTTGTGCAAAAATTTCGTCTAAAATCGGATTGCCTAGATACAACCCTTTTAGTGGATTCAGGACTGCCTTTCGGCTGAAATTATATTAAATATATCCTTAAATTTTCTTTAAAATAAAAGAGATTGTTGTAAAGTGATTGTTGTATTTCAAAGTTCGAGCGCTCTTAATGAAAAATATTAAAGCAGGTAACTGGAGAGCGATCATTGTGTCAATGTTAAATATTAAAGTTTGATTAATTTAAAAAAAGAAAATTCAGTCTATTTAGCTGTCATTTTTTATTAGGTATTTATCCGTGGTCGTTAACCTTCTCCTATTTACCTGACGTGGAATTTCTAAAACGTCAGTGACACTGACTGATGAAACAGCCTTTTACCACCTTTTACACTGTTAAATAAATTGCCCTAGGTTATTGACGTAACGAATTTATATTGATTTTATAACCTTTCAACGAGCTCTTCCTGTTATATTGCTGGTTCTCTGCCAAAATTGGTTTAATTGGTCAAAGTTTATCAACGTTCTTTCTACATTTAAGGTTCTATGTAGAGAATGGATACTTTTTTAACGATTAAAAAAAATATATTTAAAAATTCACCGATATTCAATTTATGACGATTTCTCGAATATTTCATAAATAGTTTAATCATCAAAGATATATCCGCAAAAATTGCAGTAAGTATATATATATTTTACATAAAAATATTATTTATTTATTTACACAATACAGACAGACATCAACTATGTATGTATAAATTATTACAATAAAATTATCAGTCTCTCTTAGTTAATATTGTGACGATATATAATTTCACTTAACCACTAACTTAAACAATATTTAATAAGTTTCCACGTGACTGGATTTGATCTGAAGCAAAGTCTATTTAATATTTAGTCCTTTCAAATAAAGTTCATCAATAATCAAACTTATTTAATATCGAGGTATTTACATTTTAGCAAGAATGTTTGGACGAAGAATTTTTATTATTGTTACATGAGATTTACATAAGGGGAAGCTTCGCATAACACGAGGAATTCTAAATCCTTCGATCATGGTAAATACGGTTGGGTGTAAAGGCCAAATCCGACAAGATCCCATTAGAATTTCAAGCTGATGAAAGGATATGATAGGGATCAAATATAAGGCAGCATTGGCTACTTTTGTTTCAATAAATGTAAGAATATTCTATCTTGAAATTCAATATAAACTCTCCTAAGAGTTAAACTCCTACTAATTCTTTTAGCCGTATTCATTATGATAGGTAATTATTTTAACTGAATCTAAGAACTTTTAAATTCTGAATCGAATAATGTTCTACTTAATTGGATAAGTATAAAATGCAATTAATACAGAATTATCATTGCGTGCATCATATAAATAAATGTGTTCAAAATGAAATAAGGTAATAAAAAGAAATGCAAAGGACACAGCTGACCCTTAGTATAAATAATAAATTGAACTTTTGTTTTGTTTTTTAAACAATGCGGAATGCCCGTTCAGAAACACATGGGTTATATAAAATTACAAAAACCCCATTAGGTACCTTTTATTAGCTGTAATTTACATGTGGATTAAAACGTGGGTTTTAATTATGCATATAACATATTATTATACTCAGTTTGTTATTATAAATTTTTGAAGAATAGAAAGCCTCGTGATTATTTTTTTTTCTATTCTTTAAAAAATTATATTAATAAAGCATTTGAATACCATAAAACAAAAATATCAAATATATGTTTATTCTTAGATATTAAGAATTCACTAACTTTAAAATATGTAGATAAAGAGAAGACTTTAGAATAGTACTTATAGTGAATTGAAAATAGCTGTGGCCATCGTTGTTTTCACCTTCGTCCCATATCATTCGATGAAAATAATAACGTAATACTTTTATGTAACACGAATAAATTTTTCGTTTTCAAATGAAACGAAAAACAACTTGCTCCATGTATGTATTACATATATGATAACTTCAATAATCTAATATTATAATATGCTAAAATGTCTAAAATTATATTTTTTTTCGTATAGGTAGGTATATTAGATTGATTCTGACAGACAAGTGAGGCTGACAAAAATTAAGTTTTTTTTTAACTTTATAGTTTTATTTCGATAAATTCATCAATCTTTGACGTTATCTTTATTTAAAAATAACAAATAGAATGAGTATTCACATATTTTTATCAATAAAATTTTACATGCAACGTAGGTAAGTATATAGGTATGCGTATTTTAGACTAGCTGTGCTCTGCGGTTTTACCCGCAGTGCTCCATTCCTGTTGGTCTTTGCGTGATGATATATAGCCTATATCATCTATATAGCCTTCTTCGATAAATGGGCTATCTAACACCGAAAGAATTTTTCAAATCGGACCAGTAGTTCCCGAGATTAGTGCGTTCAAACAAATAAACACTTCAGCTTTATAAAATTAGTATAGATAATTTTAAACAAATAAGACTTACGTCTTACAATGACTACAAAGCATTAGTTGTATAAAGAGTTTATTACCTACCTATAGAGTAGTATTCAATAAATAATCTTGATTCTTGACTTTCTCTATTTTTTTAAATTAAGAATATTTTTTTTTGTTGCAGGAAATCTTCTTGTTATTCTAGTGGTGACACTATCAAGGCGCTTGAGGTCTATAACTAACTTCTTCTTAGCAAATTTAGCAGTCGCCGACTTATGTGTGGGTGTTTTTTGCGTCTTCCAAAATTTAACCATTTATCTGATACCCAGGTAAGTCTTTACCTAGCAATATATACACTTCTTCATTGTTAATTTCTACTTAGTGTAAATATTATGCCAAAAATCATACTATTAAATTATCTTGATTGAGCGCTTAGAGATTGTAATTTGTAATGTAACACGCAGACATATTTGTTTCCTCTCCAGTAATGCAGCACTTGGCATAGAGTTATTATTACGCCTCTTTTATGTAAATTCTTTGCAACGGTTGAAAGTGGGAAATGTATAAAATTCTCGGTTTTGTTGCTGGCTAGCTCGACTATTGATAAGGTCTAAATGAAGTGCGCATTATAGTGTTTATTTAAATCAGTGAAGCTAAACAAACCCCTTATACAAAGGGGCTCTGTTAAAGCAAACGATTTATCATTGATGAAAGTGGCTTTAAAGCCATAATAACGTAGATAAATTTTTATATGTTTTTGAACGATTTCGCGAAACGTAAACATTATTTACCCTGACATACAATAGCCGGCGAAACGAGCCGACTGAAATAGAGTGATTTACGCTTCCAGTACAAAATCACTTAGAACGTGAATTGGGGTTTTTCAAAGTTTTATGACTATTTTAGGTATAGTATACCGTAATAAATGGATGAATACAGTAATGTGTTAAGAACTTTGAAATTCAATTCAAGCACTTAGCAAATACTAAACTAATTAGATATCTACTATTGCGGCATCAATATTGAACTTTCGATAAAGTTGAAGCGTGAACGTAGAGAACGATCGAAGACGAGATAATTATGAATATAGAAATGTTTCTTAACATACAACTCGTATTATAAATATAGTTTCAATTGAGATATTAATGTTTGTTACCGAATCACATAAAAATACAAAGAAGCCATAATAAAGCTAAATTTGAAATCTTTGTTAGTAGATAGAGATTTCATAATACATATCTACTAACTGAGAAAATCGTCGTATTCATACTAACCATAGTCCAAAAGCTTTTATGTGATGTAGCTTGTCACTTTAATAATACACGAAGTTGAAACATGTCTCTATTTTCAGTTGGGTTTTTGGCGACTTCTTGTGCAAAATGTATCAGTTTGTGCATTCACTGAGTTACACGGCTTCAATATTTATCCTCGTGGTAATATGCACGGAAAGGTACTTCGCTATTATACATCCAATCACGTGTAAGCAGATACTAACATCGACAAGACTTAGGGTAAGTTTTTCTCTATTTATTGGTTATTTGAAAGACAAATTTACTTGAACATATTGATGGGAAATAAATAAATCTAAAAAAATATCAAGTGCTTTTCTGATGCCTACACATTTCATAACAATGAGACCCTCGGACCCTCGGTCAACACCAAGTAGTAGGTATGAACTATGAAATGACTTCTATTCACGTATTCAATTTTGACGGCAGCGATTCGCAATACTAATATTGATCCTATTGAGTCACAAAACGGTAATAATACCTAGATATATTTGTCAGTTTGTGTCAATAACCGCTTCTGTACTTAGGACCACAGGACGAAGACTTGATTTTATTGGAGATACCTTTCCGCTTCATATAGTATGTGAAAGCTCTACAGCTACGATAACATATTATGAATCCTTGTTATATAAATTAAAACCGAGGCTATATTTGCCTACATATTACATCTTTAAACGAAAATTTTGTTTTATTTTTAGTTGGTGATTCTTGGTGTTTGGATAACAAGCGCTGCGTATAGCGCCCCGAAGTTTATTTGGGTAGAAACGATTACAAATGATCTTGGAGACGGCCACTTGGAAACTATATGCATCCAGCATCGTATGAAATATAACTCGGAAATATTTGACATGGTGAACTTCGGTCTATTATATGTTACACCGCTTTGCGTTATGACGGTAAGTAGGTCATGAAATAATAGTTTATTTTCTTTATTATGTGATAAACATTCGAGTTTTTACGACAAAATTAATATGTTCAAACCTTATTATGCTTCAGAACTACACACGTTGCTCTCATAAAAATCCACGATAATGCTTAACAGATTAAACCTCACATTAAAAAGCCCAAGTATGTTTTGGTAACGTTCATAGGCTCATAGCATCGTAATAATTATTAACGATTTTAGTTAATCATTCAAATAATTTGAATACAACAGCGTAGACTAAGTTTGGCAAACTTCTGAGTTTTGATACATAGACTTAATTTTACTTATTCACATATTTCCTCAAAGTTATGCAAACGAATTTAACAAACAACCTTCACGGCAAAATGAAATATACTTGTATCTAACTGAACATTATGTCGTTAATATTTTATGATGGAATTGAATTTTAAGTGTAAACATATACCATGAAATCTCAATTTATATTTTCAGCAAATAAAAAAGTCGCGGTTTTTTAAATAACTTTCGGCAGAATGCAGTAACAATTGTGTAGTAGGTACTTGTATCATAAATTATGTGACCGAATAGAGCTGCGCTGCAAAAAACTTTGAAAAATTTTATTAGTAGTTTAATTAAGTTTGTAGACAAAATTCCACTGCCGTGCTCTGCCTGCTATGATCCCTATCTATAGATCGGAGGATAGAAGCACTACCTATAGTTTTTAATTACTGTAATTCATTCACGTATTTTATCCTCGTGGGATCAGGGCAAATATTGACATACAAACAATACTTTAGCATATATCTTAGTAAAAGCTATTTGAAAAATCTTTTATATAGTCTTAGTTAAAGCTATTTGCAAAATCTTCAAAAGATATAAGACAACTAACGTTAAAGGTAAAGTTTTCGAAAGTTTGCTGAAGCCTTATTGTATACGATGCAACGGCTTGCCACTCAAGAAACCAGTCAACATTTTAGTTCAAAATATGTTGCAACAATAACTAATAGCTACTACTTACAATGTACGTAATACAGAAATGAAACGTACACGTACAAAATTATCTAAGCTTCAATATATGCAAATGTTTTTGAACAATGTTTCATAATACATATATTTTGTTAATATACCTAATGCTGAAACGGAGTTCCATCGATAGTGTTCAATTTTTTTTTAACTTACATACCTCCGTCGAGTTTTTCACTTCATGCAATTCCATTTTGATTCTATATTATTATTTGTATATGTGTTCATTCATAATTATAAGCCTTTATAAAAAGTAATTTTTATCGTCGACCATGAATAAGTAAACCAGACCAATAGGTACAACACTTTAATATAATTTAAAATTGATAAAAAAAGGAATATTGACGTAAGAAAAGCTTAACCTTCTCTATTTTTGTACTGTTTGATAATAATTCCAACCATCTAAATTTCAATTTCTGCGCATTCATTAATTTTATGCAAATTTAATTAGGAAGTTACATACCCGAAGTGTATAAATCCCTTTAAATTGGCTCTCATTTGTGCTTGTGCTAACAAGCTTATAGCCCTTCGTCCTTCTGCGCCTTTTAAATTTCACACTTATCTAAAACCATTTTTTGGTTTGAGAATTACACTGTACGAGTAAACATGAAGTATTTTAAACGATACCAGTGTCATTTAATTTTTGCTCACTAGAACATGAAATGCTATATTATGTTTATTAATAAAAATTGAATCTTTAAACGCCGGCGCCGGGGCCCCGTAGAGTGAGATTTTTTTTTCGTAATCTTATATAATAAATATTCTCGAATCTGTAATTTTCAGATGTATTCTAATAATATTACTGTATGTCTCTTCTTCGTGCTTAAAGCACTAAACCCCGATTTTGATGTTTGTTAAAAAGTTTGAGGTCTGAGAATGAACATAGGATAGTTTTGATCCCGGAAATCCCACAGGAACTATACGAGTTTTCCTTGACAACGCGCTACTTTATCTCCAATTTCTTAAAGAAGATAAGCTTTATATGTAGATTTATTTCGATAATATTACGTGTGTGATGTAATACCTTCTTCGAGCATTCCTCGACTGCCCTTTCTATAAAAACTATTATTCTATTCATATCCCTATAAATTTTATAAACAGCTACCGCTAATTAACCCTAATAAATCATATCGAAGAAGGAAAGTCATTAATATAAAACAACTTCATATTTTTAATAAAGCAGGTGAAAGTACTCATCAATGCAAGTTTCTTTTACTAAGGGAAGAATTCGGGAATTGATTAGGTGGATTGGAATTTTTTAGGTGGCATTTTTCTAAAACAAAATAAAAGCAATAAATTCTAATGTATTGAGTTTAGATGTCTAATTATCTGATCAGGAAATAACGAATAATGATAAATAAGCTGCATATACCAAGTTTTTTTAGACACACGGATTTTATTTAAAGAATTTCCGAGTGTAGTGTGCAGTGACGAACACTGGGATGATATCTTCCCACTTAGAGACTTAATTTCAATCGACTCTACCAAGGTATAAACGAAAGATTCTGGGCATATTTTACGTTTCACGCAACCGTAATATAGATTTACTTCAATCTGAGATGTGGGAAGTATAACTCCCAGCGTTTTAATAAGGGTTATTCAACAGATTTTGATACGGATTTAGATAGAAGCAAACGTTTACAATTATCATGCATAATTACTGTATGTTTAGTATCAAAATTGCATACGTACGGAGCTGTAGCGGTAGACCAGGACAGATAGTTATAACATAAATTCTTGATATTATTATTCATATAAATTAGAAATGATTTGTAACTCTCGCATAACGACTACCAGAATAAGATAAATCACCACAGGAATGAATCACACGAAAACTGTAAACTGATACGAAACTGGATATCTCTAAACAAGCAAAATCGTATTATAAAATGAACGTACACGTATCCAAAAATGTTAGCATATCTAACGCTCAACTGAATATCAGAAAGAGTTCTTATTTCACTTGAGTGCATTATAAATATTAGGCAAAATGTACGCGAATACCGCCCATGACATGAAACGGGAGAATTATATTTACACCATTTCGTCTATTCTTTTATATAATTTTATTCAGATCTAGGAACATTCCAACCTAGCCAACCCAGCTGACCAAGGAACACGCAGCACATGCTACTAATAAATTTAGTTGTTTTCCTGGTGGCTCCTGATTGTAAAAACTTTGCATAGAAAAGATGAAAGGACACTGTATTAAACTCTGTTATACCGGCGCATTAGAAAAGAGTCAATTATTTTTTATTTAGTTGTTAATTTGGTCGAATAAGATAAGCCGAAATTTCCAAGGAACCTTTAGAAATTCTGCAGTATTCAAATAATCAAATTAACACAAAGGAAGGTATTTTTATTATCTTCAAATAATATCTAATCGTTCGTCATCAAGTCGTTTTTTATTATCTAAATGAAAAAGAAATTTCAATAAAGCATAATGATGAGGAAACTTGTAATAACATTTTTCGTGGGGACATAATAATGATTGAAATACCAGGGTATAAATTTTCCATTACTTAAGGGTCAAACACAGACAAGGTCACCCTGAGCTTTAAGTTTGATTAGAAATATATATAAATCACAGAATAGATTATAATAAATTATAATGGAAATGGTGGGTTTGAATTTGTACCCAATTTTTTTATCTTTAGAATAATCCTATTCATCACTCTCAGTCGTTATCGATTATTATCACACATTGATAATAGGTACCTTCATAATGTAATTATATGCACAGTGTATCCGCTTACCGTCAGATGAGGCGTTTGCTCGTTTGTCACATAAACCGCAGGTTATATTATGAGGTTATTAATTAAACATTTGCATCTGCAAATATTGTACAATACGATTGTATTTACTACCACTACTACTAACTACCAGTGTAAAACTACTTCAAACTCAAACATTTATTTATTCAATAAGACTTCTTGTAGAAGCACTCTTTTGAATCGTCATATAACAGTTTTACAATTTACCACCGATTCGGAAAGCAGTATCTATGAGAAAGAACCGGCTAAAAACTCCAAATTCTATTGCATAATATACCTCACCATAATAACGATCTTATAGCTATACCTACAGATAAACACACAAGCACTCAAAACACAAATTTAATTAATTAATAAATCATCATAAAAATATCATTGCGTTAATTAAATAAAGTTTTTTAATAAGAGTTGTTTATATACTGAACATGTGTTAAGGGCAAGCTCCCTAAATTTTATGTGAATTTGCATCAATATTCTGAAACAGTCACACATACAATCAAAATGGAAATTTAGTATATGATTTATTGGGTCTTTTTCTTTCGATGTACAAGACAGAAACATAATTGTAACATTTTCGCTCGATTCAATTTTTATTCAAAAATGATGCCTTTTTTAAGGATTATTACATTTTTTT
>CAJQZM010025437.1:13623-29409 GCA_907164665.1 Colias nastes
TAACCGGTCTCTCAGTGCCAGAAATGAGAAAGGGAGCCTCCTCTTAAGTTACAAGTTAGAAGGAATGGTAATAATTGGAAATGAAAATACATTAATATAAAGTTTTAGGTTCGTGGGCCGTCAAACTCCTTCGGATTTGCTTAATTTTTCAGTTCAACGATTATATTTTGTAGTAACATTTTCCTTCTAAATGTGTTGAAAGTTTTCCTTATTAAATACACGGAGAAATTCACTATCTGTATTTTAGAAGTATTATTAGAGAATGTTATTTGACTATATATTTTCTTTTAGAATTTAGAGGATCAATTTTTCCTCTAAAATTCATAGTGACCCTTTTGAATAAATTTCATACTTCGTACCCAACACGTAATTTACATATTTAAAAAAATTATAAATTTAATCATTTTAAAACATAATAATTTCTGCCAAGTTTAATTAAAACAATTTTTGAAGGATATCTTTTTCAAAAAAATAAACAGTTGATAATTAGGTATAGTAGCAGTATGATTATAAATGCGAAAGTTTGTCAGGATGGATGGATGGATTGATGTTACTCTTTCACGCAAATACTACTGAACCGATAACAATGAAATTTAGTATATAGATAGCTGAAAACCCAGAATAAGACATAGGCTACTTTTTATCCCATAAATCCCACAGGAAAAGGCAGGCGAAACCGCGGGCGGAAATCTAGTTATAAATAATTAGAGGTAAGGCTGACGGTAACCCAATTATGCATCGAATGGACTATTGACAAATAGACAGAGGTAGCCACGACTCATGGTCAATAGTAATCAGTGTATATCACTACATAGTATAAAACAAAGTCGCTTTCTCTGTCCCTATGTCCCTATGTCCCTTTGTACGCTTAAATCTTTGAAACTACGCAACGGATTTTGATGCGGTTTTTTTTAATAGATAGAGTGATTCAAGAGGAAGGTTTATATGTATAATAACATCCATTAAATAGTGGAGAAGTACTGTTATTTTTGAGGTTTCTAATGTGATGTCGTAAATAATTACATTTTTTCCGCTTACATTGCAAACGCAGGCTGTGATCCCTACGAGTTTTATCAAAATAATGTACTAAGTATTGTACAGTGTACACATTGAAAAGGTCTACAGAAAAGTCCGTGATGGTATATGTCTATCTCTTATGGATAACCCACAATAACTTTTTTGTCATTTACTTTTTACGACAAATAATGGCTAATTTTCGAAGCGATTTTAACCAATACAGCATTAATCCTTAACCAACTAAATACCTTGAATACATTGTTCATTTAATATAGATCTTTATGGCCCTTTACACCGTATGATTTAAGTGAATATTTTCGAAGATATTACAGATTTAAAAAATTGGTTGTCTGTAAAGTCGGTTTACTGGCGATAGTTGAACGTGACAACGTCCGATTGTGCTTCTTTGTCGCTCGTTCCGCGCTCTCGCTTGCACTTCAAGCCTTACATGGAACGCCTCAGAGCGAGGTAACGCCGCATGAGTCATGTTTTTTCGTGCGTGTAGCCGGCTCTATCGAATTATGAGACGTTGTCACGTCAAAATTGCGGGACGTAGCGTTTGCGGCGGTACCGGCCGGCCGCCGTTGCACCCGTGCGAAGCCGGGGCGGGTCGCTAGTTCTGTAATAAAGACTGACCGACTGGATTTTTTTATATTATTGGTAGGCAAACGAGCAAAAGCAATGCCCGATGGTAAAGTGGGTCGCCCATTATAGACGTCCGTAACATAATTTATGGGTGCTGCCTACCAAAATCCAATCCAAGAACTCTAGCCTCTGTACACAACACAAAGTAGATGATGAAGTAATAAATAAAATTATTTTCTATATGTATTTTTTGTTTTTTATGGGTATTATATCTTCTAATGACTGCTACAAATTATGAATTCAATGAATAATCTCCACGTTAAATTCTCTGCAGAAGGTTTTATAAAGCGTTAATTTTGAAAGTCTAAAACTTAGTACTTTTTCAATTGTTTTTCTGTACAGAAACAATTTATTACTGCTCGCTGACGGATGGTTCTGAAAATTGCTTTCATTTCAATTTTAATTTACTGATAAAATGTAATTAAACGGAGACTTTATTTGCAGTGAGATGAGATTTATCGAAGTAAGGACTGTAAAAATCGCGTGATTAAAATTTATCTCACGAGATTTAGATCGTGATCTTATATTTTTTATATTATTCACTTTATTAAGATCATAATATAAGATACTTGCTGGAGCCCACGGATTCGCTCCTTTGGTACCCGGAATAAAAGTAGCATATATGGTACTCTGGACTTTAATCGATATGTACGAAAAGGGTCTCAAAAGGTGAATGAATATTGTATGATCTGAAAGATCATACAATATTCAGTAATGATATTATTAACAGATCGATCAGCAATTTTCGTGTAAAAGATTTTCTTAATATACTGTAAATTAGGAATCTATAAACAATAGCATTTAAAAGTTGTGTACATATTATTTTAGGTGAGACAAAATTTATAAGCTCTTTCACTAACTTATGAATTCTTGACATTTTCAAGATGAAACGCCTTTGAGCGAAAATGTTTAAGAAAATAATTTAATGACTAAGAACAGCTCTTATTAATAAGTGTTCACTATCGATAGGAACGTAAACATGTTGAAAACAGATAGGTCTTGAGCAAGATGATTAAGTTTTCATCGCGTGTTAAAATGGAGCAGTGGCTAATTGAAGCGCAACTCTATTTATCACTTGGCTTATTTTGCTAATGAGGGCCTCTTGATGTCGGTTAACTATAGGTCTGGTTGGCTTAACAGCTGCGGTTTTACAAAAAAAAAACAGTGTCTTCCGAACTCGTACAAAAATAAAATAATTACACATACGATGTAATTATTTTATGAAATACTAATGTTATAATTTTACATCAATTGATTTCAGTAATTAAATTATAACATGTTTAAATTAACGAGGAAGTAGATACAAAATTACAATTAAATAAAACACATAATATCTTTTCAATTCAAGTAGTATGTGGGATAATAATAATATTCTTCTGAGGAGTTAAAATTGTATGTGGATTCTCAAATAAATGTTTGATAAAGGCATAAATCTACCTTTTTATTTGAAAACTCTTCAGTCAGAACATCATTTCTGTAGGTAGGTAGTACATATTTTCAGCAGCAGGTAATTTGTATTAAGTGAGTTTGCATTTCTTAAAGTTTCTAAGTGTTTATAATTACTTTTTGACTTTATTCAGTACCTAGTAGACGAAATCAAGCTTTTCGCTAGGAAAATATTTTTCTCGCATAAATAATACCTATAGGTACCTATTTTTCTCTTCATCTATTAGTTTTCTATTATTATGGATATAAGTTATATTAATAAATTAACAAATAAAATATATTTATGCTTAAAAAAATCATATTACAACACATTTTACCATTTTACTTTTCTTTGCGAAATATTCTTTTATGTAGGTATCACTTTTTAAATCGTTAATGAACGTTTTATTCTTTAAGTTTTCGAATAGGAAACGATATGCATATATGTATAGATAGATATAAGTGGCATTATAAATGCTGAATCTACAACCGCTGAGAGAGAACCCAATACGTCAGTCTCAGAGAGAAATCTTACAAAATTTGCGTATCCGTCTTCTTCGAGCCCCGCATTTATTGATTTCAATGCGAATAAACTAACTTTGAAAAGTATACTCTTCTAGTTAGTAGATAAGATAAAATAACAATTTAATAATTTATTATTTATAATGAACTAGCTGTGCTCCGCGGTTTTACCCGCAGTGCTCCGCTCCTGTTGGTCTCAGCGAGATGATATATAGCCTTCCTCGATAAATGGGCTAACTAAAACTGAAAGAATTTCAAATCGGACCAGTAGTTCCCGAGATTAGCGCGTTCAAACAAACAAACTCTTCAGCTTTATAATTTTAAGTATAGATTAAAATCTTAAATAAATTAAATCTTCAAAAAACAACAAACCAACTTTGCAACGTTCCCACTTTTCCACAACAATTATTATTCAATAACAAAATAATTATATAATTGTAGGTACTATTTCTCCTTCTTACGTTGAGTAATTATTAATCTACCTACTCAAATAAATAAATGTTAAAAGTTAAATGAAGGTACAGGTAACTGAATTCGAATAGTACTCTGAATTTTGGTTGTTAATTATGGGAATTTAAGTATCCATGGCATTTTAAGTAGGTAATGTAAATAGTCTTGAAAGCGATACTACTCCATTTCATCGAGTTTCATATTTGTAAATAATTTTATGTCAAGTGTTTCCTCATTTTTTCCTTTATACAAACCATTTTTAATATAATTACAAATTAACATAATTTCACCAAGAAGTTGCATAATGACGCTGCGCTAGTGTAGAGTCGCTCTAAATAGCTACCTTTATAGTAGGGGAGCCCAAGAGGGGATTTTGGGATTTACTCGAGCGCGTCAGATTACTATAAGGGACGGTACCTTAGCTATTCATTAGTACCTCTAGTCAATATGAGCAGTTATGGTTGGTGGGTGCGCTCAGGGGCCCCGCTGGAAAATTTGAATAATCCATAATTCCCTAAGGTTGAGCTCGAATCGTCAGATTAGCGAAATGGGGACTTCTTATATTGTAATTAACCCCCCCATATATTAATCTGACGCGCTCGAATAATATTACTTTAATTTTTTACCCTTTCTTCATAGCGATTAAATCGCCACTTAAATCGTCAGATTAACGTATACTTTTTTTCAGTGACGTCCTGGAGCATGCAAAATATCAATATCTAACGCGCTTGAGTATTTCCAAGCCAATTTTTTTCTTTTTTAAATAAAAAAAAATCAAAAAACCCTTCCCCACCGCTAAAAGTGAAAACATTATAGGACCTTTTTTTCTCGCTATGGTCTAATCTACCAATTCTAATAGGTTCCCGTGACGCTCGAGTAAATCCACATTTAGCATCCTGGGCTCCCCTACTATTAAACGGGATTATAAACATCAACATGAGAGAAGACGTGCTTTCGCATTCGTTATAACTATTGGCATTGTTTGTTTTAGGTTCTATACACGAGGATTGCGGTAGGTCTATGGCAAAGTTCAAACGGTCTGAGGCACATGGGACACGCACAATGTTGTTCCACACAGTGCCCCAGAATAGAGAAGCCAACTTCAGGGGGTTATGAACCTCAACGCACTTTTGTAGGAACCACTGAAACAAAGGTAAGAATGACGATGTAAAATGTAAACGTTAAATACATTCCAAACAACACGAGAAAAAATACACTATTTCCCACGAATGTATTTTGTAATCTTCCGTGCAAAGTTATAAAACAACGCGGTTCATATACTAAAGAGATATTGTTAAAGTATCCGTAAAATCCTTTGTAAATATTGACATCGTGTAAATTCTACTTAACATTTACGTCACTTTATTGATACAAAACACGTTAAAAATACCTTTGTTTCAAAATATTTTGCTGTAACGCATGAAATCCCCGCCGCGGCGTAACTCCTTTCGTTTCGATGATATTCGACGTTTAATACAGCTTTGGTGAGACGTGATAAGCTTTCATTTCATTTCAGTGATGAAACATTGAGAGAAATAACAAACATAATTCTATATGTCAAGTTTTGTGTAAGAATGAAGGTGTAGGCGGGTATAAGTAACACGTCATCTTTGTGTGCAGCTGTCCTTGAAGGTATTTGGTAGCATGACAGGGATTATTAAATAAAGCAGCGAACAATATGTATAAAAACATCTTTGAATCTCACAGAAATAGGTAATCTTTCTTTTCTCGTTTCATCCGTGTGAATGTAATAAAACATTAAATGACAGTGCCGCAAGAGATTTTTAATTTTTTACAATGAAAAAGTACATAACTAATACGATAAAAAATAAATTGTTATTAAAGTGAAACTTTTATTACATCGTCTCAAACTTTTTGGTCTGTGTAGCGCATGTCGCGTGACGTACGAGAATTATCGTACAAATACGATAATTATCGTAAGTTTCACTTTTACCGTGGTTTCATAAAACCACACAACATTTTTATAGTTTATAGAACATAGGTATCTTTTCTACCGGCTTTGTAATTTTAGCCATAATAAATATTCATTTTAAAATCGATATCCAAAAATTGCATTCCTATAAACTCCACGAATTGTTTTAGAATTTACTTCCATTTGTGTCGGGCCAATTGTAAATGCAAAAGCGCAGCCTGCGTTATCTTCAATACATGGCACTGCGTTTCAATTGAAATAATTTAAGAGCGGAGCTTTTATTTCATATTTCCATTTTATGTAATTGTAAAAAGCATCCGGTGCTTAAAGTAATAACATATACATCCGCAATATTTTGTTGAAAACATATATAGAGCCACAGAAGGTAGAGTTTCATAAAAGGTCGCATAATTCAGGAAGGAAAATGTCGGCTAGTTAATCTTATATATAAAAATGAATCGCAAAATGTGTTGGTAAGCGCATAACTCGAGAACGGCTGAACCGATTTCGATAATTCTTTTTTTATTATATTCCTTGAAGTACGAGGATGGTTCTTATGTAGAGAAAACGTAAACATGTACCACGGGCGAAGCCGGGGCGGACCGCTAGTAATAAATAAATATGTATTTACTCTTACTTTAACAGGGTACCTCAAGCCCGAAAGCGGTGAAAAAGAAGAAATCCACCCACGAGGGTCGCAGCTGTCATCACCTCAGCCATTTGTCACGCAACGTGCTACGCGCGCGACGCGGCGTAGTGCGGATGTTGATTGTCGTGGTGCTTACTTTCGCGATCTGCAATTTGCCCTTCCATGCTCGTAAAATGTGGCAATATTGGTCTACCGGATACGAAGGGACGAGTGATTTCAGTGCGCTCTTAACGCCTCTAACATTTCTCATAACATACTTTAATTCCGGAATCAACCCTTTGCTATACGCATTCCTGTCTAAGAATTTCAGAAAGGGCATGAGGGAATTACTATTCTGTAATTTTCACGGAAAGAGAAAAAGTGAAAATTTAATTTTATTAAACCGTGTCGGTGGCACCGGCTTGCGACGGAGCTCGACGCGCTCCACCCGCGCCAACTGCAGCACGGTCACCATAGCGCCCAACGGGGAATCATGAGGGTTGTATCGCAGGAGATTTCTGTATCGGATGGAGAACGCAGATGTTTCCTGATTAACGTCGAGCACCGATGAGGTGACCGATAGCAGCGGACTGTACACGATATCCACTATATCGAAAAAAGACCTGTATGATTAAGTGTAGTGATTATTTGCGTGTTTTCGCTGCTTTACATTTTATTGACTCTCTGAACTTAGTGATCTCAAGAGCTTACCAAATAAAGTGAATAATGTGATTGAAATCGTTTTAGATTACGTGTTGTTGCAGAAATATTTTGTAAGTTTAATAAATTAGACAGCATATCGAATGATGCAGCATAATATATAAAAAGAAAAATAAACCTAAAGTATTTAACTAGTCATCAACGTCTGCCTGCATGTATATATCTATTATTAAATATAAGAACTTTAGAAGTAAAGTATTTCATAGAAAAATTTAGTAAATAAAAATAATGTAAATATAATTTATGAAACTTATTGAATGTTATACTTTTTCATTATAAATTCTATGTACCTAGATAAGACCTAGATGTATTAACTATTAAGTACCTACCTACCCTACCTACTTAAATTACATATTTCATATACGTAGATACATTATACTTATTTTTTTATTATTAAAATTTAATACCTATAATAATTATAGTAGTAGACTAGCTTCAGCCCACGACTTTGTACGTGCATCCCTGTTTTTCCCCGTTCCCGCAAGAATTTCGGGAAATCCTTTCTTAGCGGATGCCTACGTCCTAACATCTACCTGCATGCCAAATTTCAGCCCGATACGTCCAGTGGTTTGGGCTGTGCGTTGATAGATCACTATATCAGTCACCTTTGAGTTTTATATATATGTTACCGGAAATGTATGAAATCAAGGAATTGTATACAATTCCTAGGAAATGTGTACAATTCCGATACCATTTAGGAAATGTATAAAATATTGTTTAAAAAACTATTTAATGCATGCATATCCTAGGAAATGTATAATCTTCCTAGGAATTGTATACAATTCCAATATCGTATTAGGAAATGTGTAAAGTAAATGCTTTCTGTAATAAAATACGTTGTTATTTTTTTTATTATAGCTCTTATTGATACAATCGGGTAACAGTCATACCGTAAAATTGTAATAATATTATGTTCATATTATTATCTTACTAATTAACATTTTAGAAATCAACTATCTAACTTTTAACGTAAATATCACAAAATCAACTTATATTTATTCTTATAAAATCAAATTTTCATTTGGCAAGTAATCAGTCCCCTCGTCCCGCTGTCCCCGCGTATATTTGGCGCAGTCGGATTGTATAATCCGCCGTATTACATTACGGCTAGCTGTTTTAATATGCCGAAAATTCGTCTTTTTCCAAAATTCTACAAAAAGACGGTCGCGAGCCGACGGAGCCCCACTTCGTGGGGCTCCTATTTCTGTGTAGTTTTAAAAAACACGAACCTAACCTAACCCACCCCCTTATCCAAACCAAAAATTTCTGATTACGAATTATCGGCATAGTTACTACAAAATTCCGACCGTTTGTAAACGGCCAGATTATATACAATTTGCCTGCGACATATCAATATCTTAAATGTTTTACATTTCCGATAGCTATTTAGGAAATGTATAGATTTCCTAGGAAATGTGTATAAAATAATTTATTTCACACATTTCCGTACGATTTTAGGAATTATATACATTTCCTAGGAATTGTATACAATGACGGATTACATACATTTCCGGTAACATATATAGATAATATCGTAGAAATATTTATTAGCGATCGAAACATTTGAGCTCTATGATATAAATATCATTTACATTATAATTATAGGCTGAGTTACTGTATCAAATTTGTTTAATTAGCACTCCGTGTTAGCAATTTAAATTAATTCCATCATTGAGTCACTGCGTGTTCCCAAGGATAGTTGAAAACTAACTGAAATAACATAAAATTAAAGCCTATTGCGGACATATATGGCACATAACAATAAATATCAGTAAAATATGAACTGCCTTCCGCATTGCACGGCCGCGGCGTTGGCTTCCGGATGTGGAATGAATTATAATGTTACCTCAATTAACATTATTTCAAGTATACCTTTATAATCAAATAAAACATCCTATTTCTATTAACACGGTTTGGGGATCGCGAACGTAGAAAGTATCGAAAATTTATTTAAATGTATCTATAAACTAGGTTTTACCTTTTCAATATTACACTAGAGAAACCCGTTTACACTCGAAGAAAATTACATTTCTACGTTTTGACTCCATGGACGATTCAGTTTGATTCCTGTGATAGGTACTATCGCGAATTAATTTGCTAGTTTTACTTTGAAATATATTTTTATAAAATTCGTGAAATTGAAATTGAAAAATTATGTATCTAATATAGATAGGTATTAAGTAAGTGTTTAAAAGTTTATTTGATTGTTCGTAGCATGTAAATATTAGGATGCCATTTATATAATTGTTTACATATTTTGTAACTTACATACATACAATCTCTATAGATCTAAAATGTAAATAACAACGAACCTAACTTGTTAAAATGTACAAATTGCAAGTATATCATGTGAATATTTTTATTCCTAGAAATATAATAATTGTTTTCTATTATTGTGGCTAAATGTAGGTGAAGATGTTTTTCATAAATAAATATTAATAAATAACAGCAAATAATTGAGCTTTATTTTTAGTGGTTAATATTAATGTGTGTTTTCTACCAATTTAAAAGCCCTTATAAAACAATTCACATGAATAAATAAACTCATTGAGTTGAGTTCATTAAGCTCATTGATAGATACCTACTTGGTTTTCCACACTCAATTTAACCATTCATTATTAATTGTTTTCATTTTATAGAAACTGTTTGTGGGTAATCCAGTTTAACACTCACTTAGCTGCCATTCCAAAGCCGTGAATACTTTTTGAAACTGGGCCAAATGGCATTCAATTATTGGGCGAATTCCTAAAGCGCAGATAGCCGCTGAAATATGGATCTTTGCAAATATTCCACAACTATCCATTTATAACAAACAGTGGTCTACAATAACAGCAAGAATACAAAATGTGTAGATGCCTACACGAGAAGAATGGAAATGCGGTCGTAGCGGTATTGTACTCGCTTCCTACTGGCTTTGTTGTTATTACTATTTAAGATGCACTTAATACTATTTCAATACCCCTATTTTCTTCACACTTTATATTTTTTAGTCCTAACATTCGTAGCGACAAAGAATAAATGAGGGAAATAACTTTTCAGGTGAAATTCGAGTTTATTGGTTGTACATCAAGCTATACATATACCTATATAGACATACAACAAGTAGTCTACTTATTTTTGACAAGACCATTGTTCCGCTTCATCTGTCAACGGGAATGATAGTCCATTGAAATGTTACATTTTTTAGGCCTAACCTTGCGTTTTTTAGAGGACGCAATTTTGTTTTTTTGATATGTAGGGGGGGCCAGTGTGAAGCTAAAACCAAGTTTGTGGGGTCGCCACCCTTGTCCCACGGCCGCCATCTTGAAAATAGCGGTTGAAATGGTTTTTACGATATATCTCTTAAACTATTTATCTGATAAAAAAATATTGTTAACATTATTTGTTGCAAATTAAATTCTCAACAACTTTGGTACAGTAACTTTTCGTCGTAGAACTATAAATAAAAAAATTATAAGCGAAAATGTTCAGAAATTAGAGCTATTTATATTTTTCAATAAAACTGTTTTTATCATTTTACGTAGAAATGATATCAGACCACTTTTGTAGATTGTTTTTCGAGGAAAAACTTTTATATACAACATTTTTTCATTAAGTAAATAGTTAAGGTTTTACAGCGCTCCGAAGTGAGTACAAATTTTCAGTAATCTGAACTATACATATATTGGCTATTGGCTCTTTTCCCATACTCCAGAACAATAGAAGCACACTGCAGAACATTTCAGCCCTGCTTTTCGACGTAAAAAAAAAACGCGCTTCCAGACTCTACCTGAGGAAAAGATTCAATAATTAATTATTAATAATATTGCAAAATTAATTATTAAAAATATTATAATAACAAAAAAAAAAAAAACAATTACTGATGACAAATTATTATTAGTACACACATAATATAAGTATACTGTTTAGTTCAGAGTACTGAAAATTTGTACTCACTTCGGAGCGCTGTAAAACCTTATCTATTTACTTAATGAAAAAATGTTGTATGTAAAAGTTGTTCCTCGAAGAACAATCTACAAAAATGGTCTGATATCATTTCTTCGTAACATTATAAAAAAAAAAGTTTTATTGAAAAATATAAATATTTCTAATTTCTGAACATTTTCGCTTATAACTTTTTTATTTATAGTTCTACGACAAAAAGTTACTGTACCAAAGTTGTAGAGAATTTAATTTGCAACAAATAATGTTAACAATTTTTTTTATCAAATAAATAGTTTAAGAGATATATCGTATGAACCATATCAACCGCTATTTTCAAGATGGCGGCCGTGGGACAAGGGTGGCGACCCCACAAACTTGGTGATAGCTTCACACTGACCCCCCCTACACATCAAAAAAATAAAATTGCGTCCTCTAAAAAATGCTACCCCAAATGTAACTTTTCAATGGACTATGAAGCGTATCTATTGATATAGTACAATATTATAGAATTATACTAGCTGTTCTGTAAAGCAATATATACTTAAGTGGATTGTATTTATTGTATGTCTTGGTCACAGAATTACAAAATATATAGTACATAATACTGTGTCTTGGTATTTAGAAATTATTATTGGAATATATTTTCCTACATATTAATGCCATGAAGGAGCGACGAAAAAATCCTTTTATTCTTTCCAAATTAACTTTAGTATCATACCATAATAAAATATATTATCCTGTATCCCAACTATGTATAACCAAATTTAAATCAATATAGGTATTAAATTTTCTTATTCAGAAAACAGAAAAATAATAGATAGCAAGTAAGTAGGTACATTTTAAAGTTAACGATTGTTAAGGATGGAAATAAACTAGTATCTAATTATTCTTATTACATATTATATTCGATGTAAACACTTTTGCTTACAATGGTTGGAGCTTTGCACAGGTTTATTTGAATTTGTAATTCAGAAGTTCTATTCTGTTCTTATTAAGTTAAAGTAAAGTTAAAGACACAAGAAACGCAATTTATGAAAATGGTCATGCTTACAATTTCCCCAACAACATAGCACAATAAAAAGTGTGAGTTAAGCTTTGCTTCCATTACAACAAATCATAAAAACAGACGTCTTCGTGAAACATCGGCGTTATCTATGTACACTTGAGTTTTTAATCCTGCTCTTGGCTACGGATTTACGGTAAGCGACACAACAGGATTTTATGAGCGAGTTGATGAACCGACTTTAATTAAAACGGAGTAGTGAACAGGCTCTGTACATAGACTTAATCCGCTTACTTCACAAGCTTCAAACAATTAATAAGCACTATTTTTCAATGGCCCGCTAGCGACGGTCCAGAACTTTAAATTATTTATAAAGTTTGCTACTGTGGCCAAAATCTACAACATACCTACTATTGTAGTCAAAAAGTTACAGACCCAGTTAAAGTTAAAATGACTTTCCGAACTAGGTACACTTTGTGAGTATTTTTGTTTGTATAAATAATTACTTTACTCCCTTTTATTTTTTTATCAATTGTTAATTTATATGTACTTTAGTTTATTCGAGTAAATAATTTATTAAAAACTTATAAAACACCACAGCCAAAATTGATGTCAATACATTTATATATCTGAGAAACAGTGACTACAGACTACCTGCTGAATGCCAATTCATTTTGTCTGAAAAACAGAATTACGTAATTGAAATTAATAACTAGGTTTATAAATCACTAGCATTCCGCGCGCGGCTTCGCCCGCTTTGTACAAAACTTAATAAATCATATACTAAAACCTTCCTCAAGAACCACTCTATCTATAAAAAAAAAACTGCATCAAAATCCGTTGCGGAGTTTTAAAGATTTAAGCATACATAGGGACATAGGGACAGAAAAAGCGACTATGTAGTGATGTTATCAAAACAAAGAACTTTTTATTGCGTAGGCATATTCAATCACTTTTCAAAGGATCAACGCCATAAAATTATATAATTTCTATCTCATCTAATATAATTTTACAGTAAGCAAGTATAATTGGATTTATGTATGAAGTGTGCTTCATAAGATATCTATAAAGAATATCAATTATACTCTAATTAATAAGGGAACGTAAATACTAAAGATTTAGTAAATGATTAATTATTTAACTAAGTATACTCTATAGCTACGTTCCTTTTTCCTTATCGTCGTCTTGCGAGAAGAACGTAACACGTCTGTCTCACTTAATGGACTTGATGTTATGCAAATCCCTAATGAAGTTCGCCTTTATGTTTCTTAAAACATTTTTTATTTAGTCGGTTTGTATAGAACACTATCGTTCAGTCTAATAGTTCGCAGTATGTTTGAGTGTTTCTCAAATATACTGCGAATTACTAGATGAAAAATTTCAACTGAAGCTCTCTATATAATTACTAGAATGGATCTTAATATATAAATTTCAGGTTCCAATTTTATTGGATTTAATCACTGCATAATTACAAATACTGTTTAATGAATTTAATAACGATCTTATCAAGACTATGCGACTGAGCTGACTTAATTAATTCCATTGTATCAATAGTCTCATTTTTATTTATTTTATTTTTATTTTTGTCTCATTGTAATCCGAGCGATTGAATTTTAGAATGGTTTTTTCATAAGCTTTTTAATTAACTTGCTGCGTTAGTCTGTAGATAATAATGGATCAAATATTGGTAGCTGGATTAGAAAAACTTAAACTTTGTAGCGAATTACTAACTGCAGTATTCCCGAATGAGTATGACATTGAGACTTTCAAGAGAGCACATAGGTCCCACAAGGCCGTCAAGCCACCTGCTCCGTTTCTGGAGTTCCACGCTTCCATGGACAGCAGAGAAGAATTTACATATTATCTACACTATACAGCATATTCTGCCATAAAAAAGCAAGGAAGACCTCTCGTATTGTGGTTGGTTTGTTTTATTTCATTAAATTATTGTTTATAGATTTACTTTCTGATAAATTACCGAGTAATATTTTAAAAAAATAATTCCAAGCTTTTCAACTATGCTCATTAAAAATAAACAGATGGAAATTAATGAGCATCTAAATTAACCTTCACTGAAGTACAAGCAAATGTAATAGAAATCACGAGTTTTCGTTACAAAGCAGATGTATTTCACATCTGTTTCACAAATCGATGGGTCATATAGATATTCTCGGTTGAATTGCCTATATCAGTATATAAAGTTTACCTAAAATAATAATTATAAATATATGATTGAATTAAAAGTATACCAACTCGTGTTTATTTTATTTGTACCATTTAAAAACGTTAAATTTTAAACGAAAGTAAAAAGTAAAACGTGGTTTCCTTTTTTTAAACAAATATTCGCCTTTACACTTTTTCCATTATAGGACTAAAAAAGGCAATTCGAACAATCGGGTCGCTCATTTGTTACGACTACAAAAAGAGCATTCATTATGATCAAAGATATTACATCGGAATTCGTTTCAAGAGAATAAACTTTATTCTACTACCTATATCTTGTTACTTAGTACTTTATGTTTTATTGGAAAATATAAATAACTCTAATTAATGAACATTTTCGCTTATAACTTTTTTATTTATATAGTTCTACGACAAAAAGTTACTGGACCAAAGTTGTAGAGAATTTAATTTGCAACAAATAATTTTAACAATTTTTTTTTATCGGATAAATAGTTTAAGAGATATATCGTAAAAAACCATTTCAACCGCTATTTTCAAGATGGCGGCCGTGGGACAAGGGTGGCGACCCCACAAACTTGGTTTTAGCTTCACACTGACCCCCCCTACATATAAAAAAAATAAAATTGCGTCCTCTAAAAAACGCAAGGTTAGGCCTAAAAAAATGTAACATTTCAATGGACTAACTATGTACAAATTGAGTGTAAATAAACAAACATATCTCACGTTGAAGTGATGTGTAAAAATATTTTCAATTATAACTTTTCGTATAATTTAAAATATTTTTTTTATATATTTTATCAGGTGGTAAGTGGTTACATATAAAAATACCAGCATAATTAAAAGGCTACTTGAAATTGATTAAAAAATGGATTGTTTTTTTCGGAAACCGGCGTATTACTTTTAACTGAATCCATTACACAACAACTAACAAACTATAAACTTCCTTAATTGTGGAAGTTACAGTAACAGTAACAAACATTGCTCTTTGTAACATTGGGCATTCCAAAAATATTGAAAAAGCAGCAATCAGCTTTTCTGCCAAGATTGTTCTGACCGTTCTTGTTGTCGAACTCGCAATTCAAACGAATAAATTGTAAATAGCCATTTCTGAAACTTCCAGCTATCCACGCTTGTGTTAAATCTAATGGAATCTTATAGAGAAGTAGACAGTGTCTGTTGCGAAACTTTTGGGTTCAAAGTTGGCATCCAGTCTATTACTTCAACTTTGATTAAGCTTATTACGCAAACTGTGGTTTGTAAGATAGCCAGGTAAATGTTGATTTACAATAATTATTAAGTTTGGAATGAAACGTAATAAGTATTAGCATGGCAACC
>CAJQZM010025438.1:3086-23144 GCA_907164665.1 Colias nastes
TGACGTCACTCTTTTTAAAAATAGCCTTTGGGCCCTTCTTCCGTCATATCTAATTATTATTATTTATGCTTTTTAATGCTTGTATAAACCTATAGATGCCTAAATAATAATTGAAAATAATTGCCCTTACTCCTATAAATATCGCGCGTGTTTTTCTGGATACAACGACTTTTCCTTTTTCGGATGACGGTACATAGGTATAAACAAAGCTTGTCTGTCCTTCTTATTTAAAATAAAATAACACAAAAATATATAGCAGAACAGAAATGGATTAAGTCGAATAGTATTAGTTTCGTAGCAATGCTACGAATAATATCTCTATATTGTTATATTGGAAACAAACAATAATTTAGAGAAATTATTGTGAGTAATTCCAATAATAATTGGCTTTCAGATTTGAATTGTAAAACAAGCATATAATATGGAACTGTGTGAGATCGATTTCTTTACAATAATTAAATATTATGTTACTAGCTTATTTAAAATTTCAACTGAAAAAATGTCTACAAACCACGAACTTTTCGATTAAGAAGGTATCAAATATGTATGTGCAGTTTTATATATATCTTAATAAAATTTATCTAAGATATCCACAAGATATCACCATCTCCATTCCATAGAAAATGAAGTTGAGGCAAAGCATATTTTTTTCTTCCTTTTCTACTCGCACCTTTTTTCTTACGTTGGAGGTTTGATGTATTACATATAGATACATTTTATATTGTACATGTTAGAATGAAAATGAATTCCTATATTAACATGTATATTTACCTTTTATGTAAAAACGCATTGTAAGAAGAATCTTTTTTGCTACTGAAATGTATTATGAAAGTTTTTATTTAATTCTAGGTGTATAAGATAACGCAAAAGTATCCTGTTACATCGATAAACATAAACAAAAAAGACGTAGGTTTCACTGTTACTTTTTAATTTCCGTCCTATATACCTACGCATAAATTATACAATACTTACCTAGCTGAATAATCTATTAAATATCAAATGAGCCCAAATATTCTTACTCATTATAGACAGTGGCAAATATAGCGAGACCCCTCGAAGGCTCTACAATACAAGGGAACAAAGGCCACACAAGACTGGTGACGTCATTTACATACATAAGTTACGTGGTGCTGACAGAGTTAACATCCAACTTATTAGACGTTTCGGAAATTCGGTTTTGCCTAGCGTGGCTTTGGCTGGCTTAGCTGGTAGTAATGTGCGGAATGATCGTATGTCGATATTTTAACAATTTTAGCTTGCAAAAAGTATGTAGATTCTAACTGAAATTATCATTGACAGAATGAAGAACCTAATAGGTACAGATGTTTTTTTTTTTATAATATGTAATAGGTACTTATTTTATTAATGGAGTACGAGTAACTGTACTAAAGACTGCGTACTTCGTAATGTAGGCAACTAACTTACACTTTATCATATTCCTCAGAAAGTTCAGAAATTATCTGAACATATTATCAAGAAAATTTACGATGATGTGTAATTTTCATTTATACAAATATAATATTTATAAATAAATCACGACGACGCATCTCCTCGTGTTAAAGGTAAGGTATGGTAAAATTTAATTATCCGAAAATTCCTTTTTAAAGACCACTACTACGATTGTACTATCTGCATTAAAACGTAACCATTTTTAACTTAAATGGTAAATTTAACAAAATATCGATAAACCAAACATCACTAGATGATATCCAGTTGGGAGTGCAAACGCCTGTCCCCGTCGGTCCGGGCTCACCCGGGGCAAATACTCCCACGTCCCAGGGAATCCTTCAAATGTACCACCTATACACGTATACAAATTTTACACTTGAATGACGTAAATAATTAATTAATCTCCAATCTAGTGACGTGTTTCTTGTTATCGATAATTGATTCCATGTATGAAAGCATTCATATAGGTACTTAATAATATGTATTATATATTTGAAATAGAATTGTTTCATGCTTATATTTGCAATTTAAGTTTTTAAAGCTATTGGCCGTCTATGACTCCTACGTAAGACCAAACAGACATAAAAAATGAATTGAAAATTCAACAAATTTAAAAAGCAGGTAAGAAAATTAAGCACATAGGTATATTAAAAGCTATATTTATATATTAGGTATATAATAATATAATTACTATTCTATAGTATATAGTACATATATGTTAGGTAATCCATATACCATAGCGGAGTTAGTACATTAAATAGCTGAGCGGGTTAAGATCTCGGAATTCAATTTGATCTGTCGCATGTACAGGCTTCAGTGGCCGGAATGCGAAGCTCTTGTTTGTTGTGGGTGGATGGATCCGGCGAAATTTCGTCTTTGTTGCTGTGCTCCACCCGTTCTGGAAGGTGGTCGAAGGGATGAGCGGTTGGCGGGTTTATATGGTTATTACCATGGGTAATACGTTAGTAGGTGTGTTATCTAGTGTGATTTTTATGTAGGTTGTGCTTTGTTATTTATGTAGGTGATGATAATAGTACCGGAAGTTATGGTATTTGTACTAAATATACTTTACAAAAACTAAAGTACTAATTTTATTATCACGGATGAATCTGATATAAAATGAAAGTAGAGCTAAAAAAGCTCTCTAGTAAATACTTAATGGAAAGTAGGTTCTTTCAACTAAAATAATTATTATATAAATAAATTATATCACTTTTTTATGACACACCTAAAACTATTAATATGTTAACTTATAAAAGCGTGTTTAAAATTAAAGATCTTGGGAGAATTCATGCACTACTTTCTATGGATGAATAATAGTATTTTTATTTTTATAAATAAATAATATTCCAATAAGATTTATATCAACCAAATTTCTTATACAACAATTTCAAATTGGCCCAAAAAATTCCGCTATCGCCCCTAACTTGCCACCGAACGAGTTAGAATTTGGTCGGCATTATGTAACAGCTTTGTTTCTCCTACATTATGTATTCTGTCGCGGACTTTATACATGCCTCTGTATACTACACACAAGCTTACATTGGATTTATAACATCGCTAAAGCAATATTTGTACTGCGGAATTGAGGGCGATAGCGCTTCTATGAATTTTCAATATCATAGTAGAGGCACAGGTAGAGGTAAGGGAATTTGTTCTGTAAAATGCGTGCATGGACTCGGTTGTGATTAATTTCGTGGTACACGGGAATTTTATATTGTGAGGGAATAACGTTGTTCAGTAATGTTAAATATGTGTACTTTTTCGCTCAAAAAGATAATCGTTAACGTTTGGTTCTTTTTCTAATTAAATTTTGACTTATAATCACAACGCATAAGATGTAAACTCTCAGAAAAAAATCTTTTAAAACTCAGGTTAAATTGAATTATTCATGGCTTGATGTAGTAGATACAAATCTAATATTATTTATTAACAGTAAAAATTTTACATGTTAAACTTCTGCTTAACTGTTAAGAAACAATCTTACAAGAATTAAGTGTCTGATTAGAAGATTTATTATAACCTACTTTATTAATAATTCACAAATAGAGTTACACATTTAAAAATAATTTACTAGAAAGGAAAAAGAATATTTAATTTGAAAAACGTTCCGGTGAAACGTAAATGGGTCGTAATTGTCATCAGAAACTATCTCACGACGCAGTTAAAGTTTGGCGAGAACCGTAAAATTAAGCATATGTTGCAAGCCAAGAGATTTGGATTGAGATCCATTTTGTTAAATTACTTTTAATATGGTTGTAAAGTAATAATTGAAATTCATAGAAAAAAATATATAATTGATATAAGGGTACGGTAACTTTAGGATATTTTCTTTTGACGGAATTTTATAGAATAATATACTCGTAGCACTCTTCTTCCGTAGAACCTTTGAATCGAATATAAAATAAATTTCCTATATGTTTCTACTAAGAATCTTACAGTATTTTTAGACACAATATATTCTATCAAATAATAATCTCAAAATAATTATTTTATTTCCAGCGTAGGTACAAAGTAAGCAATTGCAAATTAAATCCTAATAGCTAATTCATATTTGCAATATTATATTTAAAACGTTCCTGCTATTTATAGATACATATAAACGTATGTAACGTAAGATACATACATACATAAATACGTGTTAGATTATGAACTTACCAGGATTATATACCTAGATTAAAAACACTAGGTACCCACTATTCGCGTGCAATTCACACGAACATCCATTAGCATCTATTACGCAATATTAATGATACTAAATGGCAGTACATATGTAATTTCAGCCCATTTAAGGGAGGCGGGTGAACCGGGAACTTGCTTAGATAATGTGCATACATTAAACTAAGACCAAACTAACTCTATCTTGATGAACCAACTTGCTACGCCCGCGGTCTAATTACGATGGGAGCTTCGCAGAAATTTCATTTACATAGAAAAACGTAATGTTATAGTTGCTACTTTGTTGTGAAAGATAATATGAGTGTTGAAATGAAGTTATTATAGTATAGGTATATGGTTTCATTTTTTTAAGTGTAGAGGCTTTTTTTTACTTTTTTAAAAATCGTTGAACATTATAGCATGAGTTTTCTACACATTCGAAAATAAGTAGGTATAATATTACGCTACGTAACTACATCAATAGCTAATAGCTCTAAAACCGAGAAGTTTCTTTTTCAAGAAAGGAAAAATAATTCAGTTAAACACAAAGGTTTAAATTTTATGCAGATAACACATCAAAACATTTTTATGTAGATATAACAATCAGCGCCGGCGGTTGCGCATAAGGTCAATATAAATGGGTCACTATTAGCCAAATGAAATTAGACATATTATGTAATTTCAAAACTACTCAACATTAATTTCATAATTTTCATAAGTACCTAGTCGTTTAGATAACAATCCATACTAATATTATAAATGCGAAAGTAACTCTGTCTGTCTGTCTGTCTGTTACTCAATCACGCCTAAACTACAGAACCAATTTTCATGAAATTTGGTATGGAGATATTTTGATACCCGAGAGAGGACATAGGCTACTTTTTATCCCGGGAAAATGACGCAATCCCGGAAATCCCACGGGAACGGGAACTATGCGGGTTTTTCTTTGACTGCGCGGGCGAAGCCGCGGGCGGAAACCTAGTATCACATAATTGTCATTAATTAAAACCTTCTTCCACAAACAAAAATTAACCGTAACACCAACAAAATAAAGTCGAAATCCGAACCATATAGCTCAAGTTTCACTCAACACATAAGCTTGTTACAAGATATTCCTTCCAATATATGAACGGACTTACTGAGCTGGATTAGTTCGCAAATACGGAACGGGATGAATATCCCGTTTGCCTGATGACTACGTTCTTAGTGAAACTTTACGTATTATAATATTTATGTGGATATTAGTTAACATTCTTTAGATTATTTGATTTATATTGTGGAGAATTTAAATAGCTAGGTAATTTAAGTAGGTATTGTGAAGAAATTAAGTAGTCTATGTCATAGACTCTATTAAACATTATCATAGAGTCTATGAAGCTTTTAAGCCCATAGGTAATTATTGTTTTGTAAGTGCGTTATAAAAATAGAGAGCGGTCGTTGTTTAATAGAATTTAAGTGACTGTTAAGTTGTTTGGAGTATTAGAGACGAATAAATTTTATTACTTAATAATAATAAGTTCTTATTTCTAAACATGTGATATTTTCAGTTTTCACCAATAAGAAAACTGTGATGAAAACCTTTATACTTAGCTATCGCTCCATAGGTGTGTGTGTTTCCCTTACAATTGTGATAAATCATAAATAGGGTAGGTTCCATTCTTATAACAGTGAATTCAAATGTTGACGAAATATCGGTGTTTGTCTAAAATGTGTCATATGCTTCCAAACCAAACTCAAAATCAACTACAAAATATCCATCTCCGTACATACAAAACAATACATAAAACACAACCAAGGTAATGGACATTTCTAGAACAGTTCCCTTTATTACCGACCCATACGAACATCGAACAAGGCTTCCAATAAGCCGCTCCGAACAAATAAAGCAACGGCAAGTGATCGCATATGTCACTGAGACAAATATCTCCCGGACCTCCCTGTAGGCTGGTTGGTCACTAGGCAACTTTGTGGGAAATTACTTTTATATGTGTCTGATATTTTGCAATTATTTGAAGTTGAAATTGTCTGCAATTTATTTCTATTGTAAAAGAAAATTGAAAATTGTTAATGTATTAAGAAATAAATCGAATATAGCTTAGGATAGTGTTCATAAGACTTCGATGACTTTTTGGAATGCTTAGTTTATATTTTGTATCATTTTTCGAACGCTGAAAGCATTCTGAAGAGGTCAACAGTATCTAAACTTTTTTAAGTTTGTAATAATTTGGTTCCATATATTATAATTGACATTTGACAACGGTTAATGATGCGTTTTAGTTGCTTATGTGACATAGCCTGACCACGGCTACCTGCAAAATACGAATAGCAAATCAATCAGTATACCACACCTAAATAGTATAGTCTACCTTTTTTAACTTTTACCGTAAAATGTTCCAAAGGGAAACAAAGCTATTCCTGAAGACTATTGCAGCTTCGTGTGCAACCAGCTTAAACAACCGCAAGCTAAGATGTTGACAGTTGTATTCGACTCCTGAGAAATAGAGCCTGCGCAGTAATTTCTCAGTCTATAGCCACGTCTATACCTCGTGTTTGTTGCAAATTGTACTCCCCTTGCTTATATAAGACATGTATTGGGTCATGTACATACTGAACATGTAGGAATAGTCTGATTTTAGGATTTCTACTGGTGCCAGATGGTATTCTT
The DNA here is from genome assembly GCA_907164665.1 of Colias nastes. Lineage (NCBI taxonomy): Eukaryota > Metazoa > Arthropoda > Insecta > Lepidoptera > Pieridae > Colias > Colias nastes. The sequence continues at coordinate 9,859 of CAJQZM010025438.1, forward strand.
GTAAAAAATATATTGCTGATAGATATAATTGAGTTTTAGCTTTTAATAAAACCATACTTAGCATTATATAACTTTAAAATTATGATATGAACTGTTTTAAAATACTTCAGAATTAATTTCAAGCACGATGGCCCTCTTTGTGCGTCAGCGCGGGCTGACGAATAAGAGAAGAGTTTTTTTTTTGGTAACCGCTTTTGAAATGATTAAATATGTGATTAAATAGATGAAAAAGAAGTTTACATACATCATATATATATTATATAGCAACCTTCGGATGCTCAATTCTTAACAATTGTTTATAAGCATGTGAAATGGACTAAAATTCCACATGCTTATGAACTTAAACTTAAACTATGTTTTCTTCATTTTTCACTTCCTCAGACTCCCACTTAGAACATTCATAAAATAAATACACTTAATTCTAAAAAGATTTTATTCTAGCATAATCATAATAGATCAATATCTTATTAGAAATTGTAGCGACATCTAGTGTGGAATAGCGTAAACAAAAGATTCATCGATAGTACAATCGCATAGAAAAATCAAAATGGTATTTATATTTCGAATAACTTATTATATTATTCCTCTTTTTCATTACTGATTTTCTCAATTTTCTCATAGATTATGCGATTGTTAGTATATCGTATTATATAAATCACTGATATTTCTACGACACTTGTAATTGTTCTTATGTCTGAAAGTTTAAGGCCCCTATTCTGGAAGCATCCAATATAGCAATATAGGCAGCTATAACACGTCCCTCGGTGTAGCGACTTTCCATCAACGGTGATTGATAATAATTACATATAAAATAATACTTCGAAATAGAATTATCAAGACTTTTCCTCAGTTTTCCATACATATCAAAATAAATTGGAACCTGGCCATCTGAAATGTGTAATGTGTATTCTATCATCGCATGCCTATAAGTATAACCTTACGCCTCAAACGCATAAATGTGTGAAAACAAATGCCCCTGTTCTGAAAGCACTCGACATAGCAATAGGCAGCTATAGCCGGTCCCTACGGTCTAGCGGCTTTCCATCAGCGGTGATTGATAAGCCGCACCCTGCGAGATTGTGACGCATGCAATAGTGAGGATACGCCGATTGCGAAATAGGTACCTTGAATAACGTGTAGAAGTAATATTATTATGTAAAAAATTGTAAATATAGTAGAAGATTGTAGAAGTACCTATATATTCACAATTTTCATTAGCAAAAATTTTCTGGGTTTTTAGATTATATTTTCCGAAATTTTCATTGTTCAGTAGGTAACGTAGAATGCGTCATTTTCAAATTTTCTTCTTTTAATAAAATTTTCATACGATACACAATTTGTATTTTTTATTATCAATTATATTTCTTACTTTTATCAAAGCTTGCATTAAAGAAGAAACAGTAAATGAAAGATAATATCTAATCTAAAAGAAAATATATTGTAATCTCCGTAATTATAAGTAGATTTATTACAGCTATACAAATATTTTTTGTAATAATTTTCAATCATATGTAGCTATGAATTTCATACATAACTAGGTTCATAATTATATTCTATCAATGTAAAAAAAAGTTGGTAGCCGTTTAAAAAATGCGAACTCATTTTATTAGTAGATACCTATAACCTGAAGTAAAAGCTCTTTTCGTCACGATTCTTACTTAAGTTAAGGTAAACAAGGATCTTACGACTATTAATAACTTTTAAATGGATTTTCGTAACGGTCTCAACCGTAATTTCACAGTAAATTTATTTATGTCTGTTTTTTGAGTTTCTAGATGTCCGACAAGAAAGCGTCACTTGGATTTTATAGAATTTATGAACTTTGAAAAAGTTAAAAAAATATTTTTAGATTGATAGTTAGTTGGTTTTATTTGAAACGAGAGTTTTGTTACTTTCGTTGTTTTTCGATATGAGATAAAATATTAAAAATACAAATATTTTATAATAGGTAGGTATTACAATAAAATCACGTAGACTAAGGTGTTATTTCTTATTAAGCAAAGTTATTATAAATCATGTTATTTATCAATTACTAGCTGCTCCGCGCGGTTTCAACCCCGGGGCTCCACTCCTGTTGGTCGTAGCGTGATGATATATAGCCTATGTGCCTATAACCTTCCTCGATAAATGAGATACCTAACGATTTTAGACTTTTATTATTATGTATCGTTTATGTTATGGCGAAACCTTAAAAAATACATAAACCAAAAATAATATATTCAAGATCATGCATGTCTCCTCTAACCTTACCTGCTAACATTATTGATGACTAAAACAACTCCCTCCCTAGCGGACCCGAAATAAGAGGGGTCAAACGGTACCGTATAGACGTAACGTCCGAGCACCCACATACATTACAAAACCAACTATATCCCATACACATAAGGTTCATTTCACGATGTATGTAGAGAGGGTGTTAGGAGTTACCTCCCAGGTTGTCGCTTTACCACGTTAGTGACGGTGCCCTGTAATTTTGGGCCTAATGCGACTATTCCTATTTCTACCCTTGGCTTTAGGGGCCTGACTGCGGAGATAAGAGCCTCCATAGGCTATTAGGTAAATCGTATAAACATGTGAATTAACTTGTATCAATGTATGTTATTGTAGACAATTTTTATGTAGGAAATTCGTACGTGTACATCTAACATAGATAAAAATCAGATTATTTTTGTAAATGTATTAAGGAATAAAATACTTTAAAATGTGGTTTTAAATACAATCATTTGATGGGTAAGTATTATACCTAACATTCATATGATTTTTGTATTATCTTCTGGAATATTTTACAGTTACTTACAAGAAATAAATTCAATAATCCGATTCGATAATCCTCCTAAGAAAGTCATAAGTCCTAACAACCTTGATCCCTCAGATTAGATTGCGTAGTACATACGAATAAAATATACCCAATGCTTCTTAATACCTATCTAGATATCTGCATTCCAAATTTCAGTCAATATATCTGGGTTTTAGAGCAACTACGATCTTCACGTTCATAATGATAATAAGATTGACTAAAATAATTTAAGCCAAGACAAAATTTAAGTTCTAGAAAGATCTACATCCAATATTTAAACTTAGTTTAACATATAAACAATAGCAAAAAGCGCTACGCTACAACTAATATAATTCCAAGTGAAGTTGGGGACAAAGATAAAGGCACAAAGGTGCGTCGCGACGAATAAGTATAAATGGTTGCAGTAAAAGTTCGGTGCGGTTAATTAATTGCGTTCGTATTACGAGAATCGAAGCCTGAATGTACAAAGTAAACAAGATATAAAATGTGCTACGTGCAGATTTAGATTGAGTTTACTGTGGCGTGCTTTGGTTCATTTGAAGGAAGTTTGTTATTTTATGATAGGTACCTACTAGTATGTGAAATGAGTAGATTAGTTTATGAGAAACTGCTCGTTATATACCTTTATATCGTATGTTATTATATTATGAACATTAAAAAATTAAATGCGTTTATTAAAAAAATGGGTCATGTTATTTATAAATTAATCTTTTCTACGTTTGGCATAAAAGTTCTCCAATATGATATAGACATTTGTGATGTCAAAACATCATAAAAGTGTAACATAAAATAAAAAATATTACAAGTAGCGGTAAAAGCTCGACACGTCACAAATTGTATAAAAAGACATAAAAAATCACACGTAGGCAAAACCGATCACACTACACCTGAACGCCTCAACAAAACCAAAAATTAAACAACGTCCTTTGTTGGCGAAAACGCTAAATTGAGGAAATTTCCATCCATTCTCCATCCAGGCGTCATCCGCGCCTAAACCCCGCTTCAATTTCAATAGCACCCCACACACACCCTTTAGGACACCCCCACGTATCGCCATCCCTGTCTCACTAACGGTTTATCTACCGGGAGCGAGCGAAACGCAGCTACCTACAGGGCCGGTCCGAAAGTTAGACATATATTATTGTACGATATTGTCGTAGGTGTTCGGGGGTGAAGATTGATGCGAGGGGCGCGGGGGGGTTAGTTTCGGCAACCCTATGCCGACGTAGCGATACGCACGCGTGTGTGACCTCGTCATGTAGGAAATTAGGTGGAATTAATTTTCAAGTTTTCAATAAGGAGAGGAAAAATTTGTCCGTGTAGGTTTGGAAAATTAAACACGCGTAGGGTTTCGACGGACAAATTAGTTTTGTTGGATCTTTTATTTTTGGGTCTTCGGCGAATGTTTATGGTAAAGACATTGAATGCCTTTATCGTTTTTGGGTAAAGATGTGATAAATTACCTATTATGTCTTCTATTCACATAGTAACTATGTATTTACTAGTATTTCTTCAGGGTTATTTTATAATATTTTTGAGTTACAATTGAGTTTATTGCGACGGACATAAAATTTCTATTTTAATAGATAATAGATAATAATTGATATACCTACCTACTCTGTAAATATTTTAATGTTGATTGTTGGTACATAATTAATTTATACATGTACCTAACATAGGCAATAATTTTAATGCCTAGGTATATACCTACATATTATACATAAAACACACTAGGTATAAATTATAATTATGTATCAACGCACCAAATAATGAAATAATTTACTTATATATAAATTATCTACTACTTTCTTATTATCTACCATTCTTCCTTAGCTGTATTTTTTTTTCTCATAGAAGGTTCAGAAAAGTGCAATATATTTACTTGCGAATTTTTTTCTATGAAAGTGACGCATTTTTCTAGGGAGATAATTTAATTTTAAATTATATTTATTATTTTAATTCTTTGAAGCGGGCTGTAGGTAAATTAAATTATTTTTTAACTTAAAGAGTTTGCAAAATAATAGATATATGTATACGAATAAGTCTACATATTACATAAATTCATAATTTATTGTAATATTTATCACAAAATAAGTTTTAAATTTTTCAATTCATATAAATTTCAAGCATCAATGATACAATAACAAAAGAACTGATAAAATATCAATTCGAATTTGGAACGCGAATTCAAATCACGCGCCAAAAAAAGCGCGCCAAACTTCAACCGTGAATGAACCGCGTCGAAGACAAGAATGAGAATTTAAAAATAAAGAAATACTATCTGAAGTTCAAAGTCAGGAAACACCATTGTACTAATTACGCGGCAGACGGCGCGCTTTCACTCTCGCCGACGTTGGTTTTAATTATTTTTTTAGCGTCTCGGCGTCTGGCGGGAACGAGGAAAAATTGTGGAAGGAATAGACAAGACGCGGCATTGTCCTTGATGACGTCATTTTTAATCGGATTCCATTTATTAGGTCGTGATCGTGAAGTGTCCCTTGCGTTTAATGGTTTTAATTAGTGGGATCTGAATAAATACAGATATATTTGTGGATAGGTAATAATTAAATGGAGTTGTTATTTTTAACTTTCAACAAAGAACACCCATTATCACTGTCCTAAGTTATTATTTTACATAGATTTTCACAAAATTGTTATAGTTATAGTTTGTCACAAAAAAATATTCATGTATTTGATTATTTTTTATTACTTGTTCAGCTAAATTAAACAAATTTCAAACGTACACGTATAAGAAAAAAAATGTATAAAAAGTACTTATTGAAGACGACGCACCCTCACGAATCTTTCGTCCGCGCCGCACAAAGTTCGCGCTCACTCAATCTTTGATACTTTCTTCGTGCATTTTTTTAGCCCGCCTTATTAATGAAAAGTAGGTTACTAACTTGGTTCGCTTTAAGAATGAAAGTTACAGCCACGTTGCCGTAGGTCGATGAACTCGCTGTCTTTTGCTTTTGTTTTAGTTCCATTGACACCTTGGGATTTGCTTTTAAAATGATTTGTTAGAAAAGTTTTAGCTGTACGTTTTGTGTAATAGATGTTCTTATGCTTTATTATATAGACTACGTAACATTTAAAAAGGATTATTTATTGTTCCTGTCTTAAATGTCAATTAGGAAAATGTAAATTCGATGAAAAGTGATTAATTTGCTAAGTTGATTATTACAGGCTACAGCACGTAACTTACCAATATCCTTAAATTAAAATAACCAAAATATGAAGAACAATACTTATAAAAAATGCCAAGCACACGTGTCAGAATTGAAACTTCTTTGGTAAAATTACTTTCTGGCTCTCTTACTTATGACGTGACGGTACTACCATGACGCGACCTTGAAATATTACTCTCAAAGCGCCTAAAGAAGTTTCACCTCAATAAAGTCAATTTATTATAAACAAATAAATATGTATCAATACATTCCGCCATCACAAAACGGTAGCGCGCTACAATATTTGCATTGTACAAATAGGTAAGCCATCTAAAACCAACAAGCGGCATCATTAATTATCTATTAGAATGAGATAATCCCTTTATACGTCACAAGCTATTCAGTTCGTGAGAGGACAAGAGATTACCTGCACTAAAACCCATAAAAAATCAAACAAAACAACCCTTCAATGTGGGTGAAGTTTTTTATGATATAAAAAATATTTTTTATTTGCGTTTGTATCGGTTTGGAATGTATTCATAAATTGCAAAGGTTGTTTAATTATTTTTATAACGAAGCTTGTATTTTTAAGTACTTTTAGGAGTCTATACCTACCTATACCTACGTTGTAAATTAGGAAATGTTTTCTTTCATAACTCTATAGGTAGTATTTTAGCAATTGCATTTAATATCGTCTATATTTCAAAAAATTAGTTGCCTTTGTGATAACTTAATGATATTATTTATAATATTCTTTGTTTACTACAATTTACAGTGCTTTTCACAAAAGAATATAGTCGATTATAATTATAGATGTTTGAACGAACTTCGAGTTCGTTCTCATGCCAAATATGGTAGTAGATTATTGCAGGCAGTATAAAAAATATTTAAAAAATAATAATTACAAAACCGTTACACAGGTTACAGCTTGCATAATAAACTCACATTAAATCCGATACAATGAATAGGTATCGAACAAATTGCTTCGAAACATCTGACAGCCAAGGTGACAGGAACAGAAAAAAATGTCACACACAGAAAACTGGTAACCCTCTAATCCGTTCCATTATGCATATAATTATTATTTCCGATATCAAAGAAATAACAGTCCTTTTTGCATATTGACGGAAGTGTGAATAAAAAATGTCACCCTCGGCCTCAGGTATTGAAAGGGTGACCCTAAGGTCTGGGGGTAATCCGAGATCATTTGTGTCGAAGAAATTTATAAGATGAATATTATGCATGCATTCTCAGGAGGATTTCATCGACACATCGCCTGAGGCATGCGTCAAGCACTTCCTATGAGCACGGGATTGTGGGGCGCAGTTGAGGGTTAACGGACGATTGGAATATTAAGAATCATGTGAAAGATGAAATGAATTCTTGTGTTATGAATTTTTTTATTCGGTGGGCACCATTTTGAGATAAGTTACCTATTTGGATATTAAAAATTTTTTGTGTTTTAATTAATTTTTGTTTTTTAAACGTAATTATTAAACAACAAATATCTCCAGAATATAAATAATTTATTTTATTGAATTAAAATTAGCTTACAGTATGTAACATCCGCACCTATGCTTTCAAGCAAAATTAGCCACATTTACTTCTAACATCATACAAAAATTTCTAAGCTATTTTACCACAAACATCACTGATCTAACAACGAAAATTTAGTTAGCAAAACTTTAAAATATGCACATAAATCGACGGTTAACCCTTGAACGCCGTAGGTGTAAATCTGGCACGTTGTAAATTTCGAACAATAAAGCACTCGAGTGTGAGCGGTAAGGGCAAGGCGGCTACAACGCTATCTCGGCATGCAACCTCTTGACTTCAATCAAATAATTACTGCCCCACGGTCGAGTAGACCCTCTCGAAATATTCAAAATGGCCGAACCGCTCTGAATTAATTTGAATCTGATAAATCTATGGTTTATCTCGACAACGTTTTGTTACGAATTCAGCTACAATGTACTTTCAATGAAACAATGTATTTTATCGTCTCTTAGTCACAGATTTCATGTTACTGTTTTTAGTATAACTCTTCTCTAAGATTGTTAGTTTTATATTCTTTGCTTTGTTTATGTAACATCGTTAATTGCATTTTTGTGTTTTGAATTTCGAAATTTAAATATTAAAAATAACGATCATATTATTATTCTGTTAGGTTATCTATGATAGTTGATAGGTAATAATAAAAATGTAAAGTAACAACGGACTCTCTGACAAAAACATTACACCCTACACACCGCATATCCCGAATAACAATAGGATGCAGATTTCGAATCTCTAAAGATAAATAATACATTTTGATTTATAATAGACGTAAAAAAATACTCTTCATTTATCGAGAATGCATAAATAGACCCTATTATTGGGTATTGGGAAGTGCAAAATATGGGTGTAACTTTTTTTTACAATGTGTCAGTGAACGGGTTAACTTAGGAGGGAAGTTTTTTATGACACAAGGTACATTCAAAATAGTTCGAAAATATTTTACGGATGCATTCAATAGTGATTTGATTTATTCCAGTGACATGCAGATGTAAGAGTCCTCGTTAGATTTATTTGACTGCTGTTTTCCCATTCATCTCATGTTACGCATGATCGGTTATGTCAATCGACAGTTAGTGTCCATTATTTTTTTATAGCTGTTCCATTCTGTATTCAAATTTATGAAATATGTCAAGGGGTTGCTTATTAACTTCGACGTTGATACTGGCAATAAAACAAAAAAAAGAAAGCATTTTTGTTTTATTTCAAATTTAGAACAACAGAATCGAGAACTAAATTGTTTCTGGCCATTAAAAAACGAATTTGTCAAACCATAATGTTGAGCATAGTGATGTAACATTGTGAAGGTTAGAAATGCAAATGTTATCTAAAGCCGGGGCTGATAAAGCTCTTAATCTGCATAATAAAAAGAAGCGGAAACAGCAGTGGAGATAGCACAATAGACCACGGAAGGGTTCGAACTTGCGACTCCAAATTAATGAGCGCTTGCAAAAAATACAATCGCGATATACGATCTCTTACGTAGGGCAGTGGATGTTAAAGTTTTGCGAATATTTTATTTAGCTTGTGTTTGGATAATAATTTGTGAAATTAAAATTATATTTTATTTTATTTTTATTTTTAATCTTGATTCTATAAAATATAGATTGAATTAAGCCGTGTTCAAATCACATATATTATTATTTTAGTTTGAGCGAAGTAATATAATATTTAAAATTTTGAAACAGAAACTTACTTAAAATATTTTACAATAACTTATTATTTACTGCTGGTACCTGTATAAAAAGAAGTCCAACATGCAATCTTAATATCTAATATCTAATATGTTTGTTACTCTTTCACGTAAAAACTACTGAACCGATTACAATGAAATTTAGCACACATATAGAGGGTAACTTGGATTAACACATAGGATAGGTTTTATCCCGGAAATCCCACGGGAACGAGAACTATGCGGGTTTTCCTTTGAAAACGCGGGCGAAGCCGCGGGCGGAAATCTAGTATGCCATAACTATAAAAATGAAGTAAAAATCGACAATCACCTTAATGACTTTCATATTTGTATTCATTACATTGCTAAAATTCATAAACATAATTTTTTTCACATTATAGTATAGGTACTTAGTAGTAACATAAGTGCAGTTCGCACTATATTTTACTCAACAAAATATTTGAGAACCGCAGACCCATTCGCTACCTACTGATCTAATTTCCATTCGTAAAGGTAAGGGTTATTTTTTATTCACAGTTTCAATACACGCATTTATTAACTTCGTAAAACGACTTAGTATGTTTTAGATATTTGAATAGTTCAGTTCTAGTGAGAAGTGAAGGCGGTAAAGTGAGTGTTTTAGTGTTTTTAGGGACATTTTTGCTTGTTGGTGTGAAATACCTGTTCGTAAAGAATATTTTTGCTTGAACATATTGTATGAGGAAGAATCGTAAGAATCTGTATAATGTCTTTGATAAGTGCTTGGATAATATTTAGCTCCAAGTTATTTTTGGGAAGTATAGGTAATGAAAACATCTAACGAAGAACATACGTAGACATGTAGAATTTTATATTTATGTATAGACTCATCTTTTTTGTATATAAACCTTATATAAGCCCTTTCTTTTATATATAACATATTAACATAGTACATAAATATAATAATATGAATTCATATGAAAATAATCAATTCCTAAAACAAAATATACTATATTGTAATAAACATTCTTATCAACCAAAGTATTCAAAACTATCATGATAATTATGTAAGTACCTACCAATTATTTAATTACCTATTTCGTAAGAGATAACTTTGTTTTGATAACTTCCATTTTGTGTAATGAACCTAAACATATCTTAATATTACACTAAACGGATATCATACCCTAGAGCTTATTCCGCCCGCCCTAACTTAGGCATATTAATAAACGCAGGTTTAAAATAAGCAAATATGTATCTTCATTCATTTTGCCACAACAAACCACCTTACACACAAAATGAAAAGTAGGATTACTAGGATAAACATCTATAATTCGATTCTGATCGTTATTAAAACTGGAGCTCAACCACACGGGCGGTATTTACAAACCGTATCGCAGGCTTAGGCGCCATTCCGCTCTTCCTGTTGCCGTAAATCCACCCGTGTGTAGGTACCTACGTAAATAACTATACTTGTTTGCATGCGATTTCAGAGTATTCAAAATTGTATTGTTTCTTAATGACAATATGCAAAATTGGCAGAATGGCAATAGTGCAATCTTTCTTGTTAGTTAGACTGTTAAGTTGTTATTATATTTATTGTTTGCTTAATTTGATATTATGTAACCTCTTAAACATCAACCAATCTACATGTAAATTTAAAATTCAAAAAGAGGTGTTTGGTAAATTACTTTTAAGTTATTTTTTATAAGGTAAAAAATAAAATACAAATATTGTTTGAGTATTGTTCATCTTCTTACCGTGCATATTGTAATGCCCATCTACTTACATATTTGGCCCCTCGATCGCCTTCACTTCTTCAACTATCAAAAATACATAAAAAAATACTAAACCTAGTCTCAAACCACCTAATCCAATAAAAAATCACATAAATAATTCAAACCACAAAACTCGCAAATTACCGTCACGTATCAATATCAATTTCTCTGCCAAAATATAATATAGGCGATATCCATAGTTTCATGATCCCGAATATCGATCACCCCCGCACCCCTTGATGGATTACCCCATAGAAATATAAGACTCATCGTTCAGGAGAATTTATTTTTTTCACGCAAGGGCGCGTCTCCTTTGATTTTTGTTTACGTAAATGGCTTTCCGTCGATGCGAGTTAAAAGGGAAATTTTTACATGCAGAATGCATTAGTCATTTTATATTAGATATATTAGGACGGTTTTGGGATTTTCTTGGTGCATTACAAATGCTAATGTTGGTACGTAAATAAATTATTACAATCTTTCATATCACTATAATAGAAATACCTATTGGCTTATTTTAATATTAATCTCTTCAAAAGTCTTGTATGTAAATGTAATGTAGGTAATCTTCAATAGTCAGATTTTGTCATTTTTAACATCATGCAATATACAATATCTACTTAAATAAATAAACTTCCTATATATGTATACCTACTCATTTTGCATAATATGTTTCTATTGTATTTCCGCATATTTTAAAGCAATGGCTTTTAAAAAGCGAATAACTGGATACACATTCCTTTAATAAATTAAATTACCTACACGTATACATTAAACGAAGCTTTAGTTCATAAGAAAGCCTATCTATAGGCACCGTAATTTAAACATATTTCTTACAATTCAATACTCTAAAACCTCCAACGTCTTATTTCATTCCGACCACAATTCAAATACACTAGAGAAAGATAAATTGTCGTCTAAAGCAGTCGCCGGTCCGACCCTACATAAACCCTTAGATATATAAGCCGCCTCCCCCGATACGAGGTGATTTAGACCCCCGGCCCCGGGCCCGGGGCCTTATCGTTATGACCATGTGAGGGAAAGTTATCGTGGGGTAAGGGGGTAATGGCATCTTGAGATCTCCGAGAATATTATGTTGCTATATTCAATGTGGCTTTTAGTTTGAATTTGAAATTACTTTCGGTAGGCTTATGTTTATAAGGTTCGCTATTTCTAGCTTGCTCGTGTAGGGATAGAATAATAGTAGGAATGGTTTGGAAATTAGAACGTTCTAGAGATAAATGAACTTAAGAAATATATCATAGAGCTAATAATAAGTAATGTAGAGTCTAAAATAGTTATTGTCTTTAAATTATTTCAAGATTTTGGGTTGTGGGTGTGGATTTTGGGTTGGCACCGACATCAAAACTAAGTATTTAATAAATAGCACATCTAAATAATATGTAGTAATTAATAATATCAAATCTTTTTTATTTTTTACTTTTCCGTTCTTGAAGTCGGTTTTTTTAACGTAGTTATTTTTTACCTTAAAATATTTATGAAAGTTGTCCTACTTACTGTAAATTAGATAGATGCCTATTTATACTTTCTGTTACCATCATAGTAACAAGACTGTTTCAAAAAATCACATTGTGTAATATTAATATTACAAAACAAGAAATATCAGACATGTTTCGCAAACCATTGGTCCCAGCAATAAAATTATATACGCCTACAAAATAAAACGTCGTCGTCCCCTCGGCGACGGCATTCTGCATGCAAAATTTAATTTTAGAGCCCGAGCTGTTTCAATATAGGTAATATTAGAAATTTATGTCCCATGTTTGAATTTGAATGTCCCTTGCGTCATAAATTCGATTGTGCCTACTATTTTGTTGTTGTTGTAAAAAAAAAAGAAGTTTATTTATTTTATGCATATCGTGTATGTATCTACTATATAGCTTTTAAATTTGGGATACTAATTATTAAAAAGATAAACAAGTTTTATAAGCTTGTTCCTTAATAAAGTAAAGAGATTCATCAAAACAATCCTCCTATCTAACAGTCTAGTAAAAGAGAAAATAAAAATCATAAACAAACAATTAATACAATTAAGTACATTAGGGGAAACACCAAAGTCGTGTTAAAACACAAAGTAATACAATTTTCCCGCCTTTTTCTCCCCCACCTAATTACAAGTCACTTTATTAATAAAGAAGATCGTTACAATTAGGGTGATAGCATTTAATAGACGCTAAACAGCATTCTCGGTTTTTATTTTTCCTTTATTTTCTAATTGCTTTACTTTTATAACGGTAATTATCGTATTTGTAAACTCATCGTCGCCTCTGTCAATTAGAAAAAGATAAAAAGAAAGTTTCCCTCCAATTCACAAATCA